>JBBMEG010030718.1:0-61349 GCA_037832605.1 Cyclanthera cordifolia
TCAAATCCTCGATTACATCACTTACGAGCTTATTATCCAAATCGAGGTCGAAGTGAGTCTGTCAAGGAGTGTAAACATATGAAATTAGGATTAGTAAATGCATTGAATACTTAAATATAAATGTAATGATTCATTACCATGAGGTTTTGTTTAACGAACTCTTTTCCGCAGGAGTGATTTGCGACCAATCAGTAGCCCTCACGGGAAAGGACTGTCTAACCAGTACTCCAACTTGGTTACTTAATGTGTTGGCATTCTTTCCAACGTCCTTCTTGTTCTCTTCACTAAATTGTACTTTCAAATGCCCCTCCTTAGCGACCCGTTTGTTTAGGTTTTCACCCTTTGACGGGCCTCGATATCGGGTGGTACTACTGCTACTACTACCTACATCTAGAAAATGAATTGTGAGATCAGAATCTTTTAACGTCATAAATAAAACTTTATAACGATTCCATCTTACCTCTAGCCTTAGTACCTGCTTCCGTAGCAAGGGTCGCAGGTATGAAATCAACGTCCGTCTACCTTCGGTCTCGTTTAAAACCGAGTCACTAATATATCTCGATGTGTTAGGCATATTGATAACGTGCAAACTAAATTCAAACTTAAAATGTAACCTAAAGTTTAATTCTAATTAATTAGGATTTAGGAAATAGGAAATAACTAATTTCTAATTAATCTCTAAACTTTAAACTAAATTCAAACTTAAAACATAACCAAAAGCCTAATTCTAAAAATGATAATTCTAAAAACCAAAACGTAATTCAAGAAACTAAACTTTAAACAAAACCTAATAGCTAATACTTAAACCTAATTCTGAGTTATTGGTAAACTAAAAACTAAACAATAAACAAAAACCTAATTCTAACAAATAAACTAAAAAAAAAAATCTAAAAAACCTAATTCTAACAACTAAACTAAAACAAAACTTAAACCATAATTCTAAAAACTATAAACAAAAATCTAATCCTACAAACCAATTCAAACAAGAACCTAAAAACTTAACCTAATTCAAAAATCTAAACTAAAAACCTAATTTCTAAGTAATGAAATCAATTTCTAACTTACTAAACACATAGCATGTAATTTCAAACGAAACTTAAACTAAATAAACGCGTAATCTTACCTTTTGGAAGAGTGGTGACGAATTTCGGCGAAAGAAGTGGCGAAGAGGAGGAGTTTTTTTAGAGGTTTTGGAAGAAAATGGGGGAAGAAACGGTGAAAATGGAGAAAACATCGCAGACTGTGTATTATGTAATCAGCAGCAAAGACGACGGAATAATATACTAACAAATTCTTAAGAACATCTTTATTTCTCTAGAATAATATACTAAAAAAATCTTAAGAAATTCAAGATGTTTAACTCTAAGCAAGTTGCAACTTTGATGGATAATTTGAACAAAACTTGCAAAATATGAAGATGAAGATGTTCTAGATCCTTCATATTTGAAAATTTTAGTTGGAAGTATGAGATATTTAACTTACACAAGGCCATATATTATTTTAAGTGTTGGATTCGACAAACAGTTTAGGAAAACTCCAGTACTACAAATTCAACCTTTAATGTCGGAAAAACTCGACATCAAAACTTCATGTCGCACATGTGCTCGACATTGAAGAACGTGACGCAAAAGGTTTTTCATGACAAAAAACCTTAAATGACGTGTAATCTGACATTAAATGCGTATTAAATGTACCCGTCATAAAAAGTTGTCTGACATAAAATATTACATTTAATGACAGTTTTTAGTTTCATCGTAGTAGGGAAATGGTCAAAAGGTTAGTGGCGAAGTATGGAAGAGAGTTCTCCCAACGAGCTTGTTTTGCTAGGGAAATGATTGCTTCAGAGGTATAGAGAATCTAGTTTTCCATTACTGGACTTAGAAAAGAGATTCGTAGCTCGATATGCAATCAAAAGCCTCAGACTTATGTTGAAGTAGTTTTAATGAGCATGGTACTTGATGGAAGTTGTAGGCGATCAGGTGAGGCTAAGAGTGGTAAAAGGAAGCTTGAGACTATAGGATCATCTGGATCCAAACAACAAAAATCTAAGGAGACTTTTCATAGTAGGGTAAAAGGCAAGGCACCGGAGGAGGCGCCCCCGATAAAGCCTCGAGCTTCATGTAAAGGCTGTGGGAAAAATCACTTAAGGATGTGTAAGTCTGGTGCCAAGATATGCTTACTATGTGGCAAGGAAGGCCATTATGCAAAGCTTTATCCTCAAACCTATGAGGTTGTAATAGTAGAAACACTTGTCAAAATGCCTTGTTCGATAACAAGGTCAAGTCCTTGATGCCCCTGATGGAAAAGATGGTCATCATGATGTCTGAAATAATGGTACCTCTCTCTTTTTTTAAATCCTTGTACTTGCATGGTTTTAGACAAGGTTTGCTCATTTTCTATATTTTGCAAGTTTTATTAAGTGCTACAAGTTTGAAACTCTTGTGGTTCGTGTTGTTGGTTGCCACTAGGTGGGACCCAACACGTGGGCATCCTAAGAAGCGAAGTTGAGATTTCTAGAATTAATAGAAGAAGGATTGTTCGCAATAGAACGTTTAGACCAACTTATGGATAAGTTTGATTTCATTCCATGGATAGAGTGGAAGTCAGGATTCTACCTCGACGTTGGACGCCATAGGAAAGTGTATTTCGTACCAGTGTGGAGGTTGTGACTAAGAAAAAGAGAACCTTGTATGATCGGAGTTATAATCTAGTTTTCTACACCAAGGATAAATTTAATTCTTTAGAATTTGAGAAATACTCGTCAACGTTACATGTAGTTGACAGTGCCGATGAGAGTGTTGACTCCATGCATGTGGTCAGGAATGTTGAAGATGTATTCTCTAAGGAATAGTTAGGTGTATCCCGGGTAGAAGTTTTTTTTTCGCACAAGTCAGATGGTTTGTTTGACGTTTCCACTAGGAGCAATGAGAAGATAAGACATAGTTGCTAGGCCTGTTGGTTAATGGCTCATTTGACTAGGTGTATCCCTTAGTAGATTACCTGTTCTTATGAGTTATATAGTCGGTTCAGGGCATCAACGCATCAAACGTGGTGAAGTGCTTGCAACCATCATAAGAGGACCCCTAGATCGTGGCTAAAAGTGCACTTGTAGGACGTCAATACAGTTTGAGATTTGGAAACACTTCGTAGTTGCTCCCATGAGAGTTCTCCTAGTTAAGAAATCCTTGTCGTCTATCGCAAGTCCTCACTCGTGTTTGGCTATGTGATACGTAGTGGCCATTGGGCCAAGTGTTATGACATATGTCATTTCCGGTCATAGGGCCTTAAGTTGCAATCGAAGTGTGACAGGCATGTGGTGTGAAGGTAGAACATAGTTGCCAGGTGGTGTTTCTTTTTTAACAAACCTGTAGTAGCTAAGTTTATGTGAGTTTTTCCAACTTATGAAGAAAGGATATTTTCTACTAAAGTGTTGCTAGGTCTTTAAGATTATTTGAAAAGCTTCTTGAGTTTTCAAAGTTAGTATTGGGCTTAACACTACTTTTTGTACGCCGAGCTTTCTAGCAGACTTAGTTTTCGCAAAGCTTCCTTCTTGTTAAGATGTTGTTGGTGTGACCGACGTTGTGAGAGCTTGTTGATAGAAGCCAACCTAGTGACCCTAGTTTCAAGTATCTATTCCAATTTTGGCTTTGGGTTTCAACTATATGGTTTCTCGGTTGTTGAGTGTGAAACACTTTTTAGTGCTTGCACTCGTTAATTTGAAGACTCGCTGAGTGGAGTTTCATGAAGCTTAAAGTTTGTTTGAGCCTTATTGACGCTTGTTCTTCTTTATTGTCGAAGACTTGAATGGAGCCACTTTAAGGACCAAGTGTTCATGGTGATATTAAAGACCTATGTTGGTTGTTTATTTCGAAGAGGTTTCTATTGCCCCTCAAGAGTGTTGTTGGATCACTCTTGGTTAAACGTTGAGTATTGAAATGCTACGTAAGTGGCAGATCTGTCGCTCTTGACTAACGAGTACGAAAGCTTTATTAAGAGGGGAGTATTGTGGCAAACCACTTAAAATGACCTATTTTAGAAATTGAATTGTTAGCTAACTCCTAATCAAGTGCTAGCCTTGGATGCATGGGTCATAAATGTAATTAAGGACATTTCAAGTGGGCTTTAGGGGTTATTGGGTCAAATTCATTATTTGTAGTAATTGAGGGACTAACTTACAATTAAGAAAACATTTGCCCAAACCCTATTCAACCTTCCCTCTCCCCTTATTGTCGCGAAAATCCTCCCTGCCCAATCGTTCAATTCCCTCTTCTTTCTCGTGTTTTTCTTGTCTCCTCCCCTTTGATTTTTCCCCCTCCCTAGCGATCTCTCTCTATCTCCCTTTTCTCTCGATTTGCTCTACTCTCGGTGATCTCTTTCTCTTTGTGTCTACCTCTCGATTTCTATTCTTCTTCTTCTTCTTCGAGCTTTAATCGGAGTCACCGTCGAAGCTTATTCATCCGTCGTCCGGTTCTTCGGCCGTCATTCTTGTGGGTGATTCATCGATCATTGGACGTTGTCCATGAATTCGACTTTGTCACTTAGCCTTGAGCGTCTGGTGTGGCTGTTTTGCAGTTGAATGTGTCGTTGAGGATACTAAGTTTCAATTTTCTCCTTGGTCAACAATATCCTGTAAATGTTTTTTTAGGGCTACTTTTTAAGTTTGGTTATTGATTGATGGGGAATAGTGCGATGTGAGTTAGTTTTGGTTTTCTTTTTTGTAATTGAAAAGCAACAGTTTTTCTAGGTTGGTTTTTAGCAAAGAGCTGCAAACTCTTCTTTAGCCAAGAGTGCTTTGTTAACCCTTGTTGGTTTGCTTTGAAGTTGTTTATAACATGTATTCAAAGCTAGTAACTCAGGTTGTGTATGTGTTTTTTGTACCTTCGAATCCTCTAAGTTCTTATTGTTGTTTATGTTCTTGATTGCTTATTTGTACTTATTGTTTACCTATAGGTTTTGGGCTTAGCTAGATTTTTCATTGAGACTAAAGTCTAGTTGTAGCCAGTTCTAGTAGAACCAAGTGTAAGGGATTTGTTTTTCTTAAAATCAATCTAGTACTAATCCTTTGTATGTTTTATTGTGCGCTAACTACATGTTCTTGTATAGTCGTATGCATAAACATCGAAACTGAAGCATGTCTTGTGTGGTATGTGTATGGAAACGTGTTTAATTAAATTGTTTAACGAATTGAATATGATGATGTGTATGAGGCCTAGTCTATTTGAGAATTACATGATCTATGATGTTCGTATGTTCTAAAATACGTAGAAAGCATGCTTTACCTAGTTGCTTAAAGTATCTTGAATGAATTGCATAAACGACGTTGTTTGGATGGCATGTCTTGCTTGAGTTGTTTGCATAGGTCATAGGAATTGTTGCTTTGATTGATGTGTTGCTGTTATTTGAGTCACTTTTCTTATTAGCACGAGCATGTCGGCCAGACAACCTGGACAAGTCTCTACTCCGCTATTGGGTTGTTGCAGTAGACCATAGGGTCTATTGCTAGATAACACGTTAGGGAACGACCCATCGGAGTGGCCAGACGCGACAACGTTCTTTGACGGAGAGAGGTAGTCTGATGTAAGAGATTGTGCTTATGGAAGTATGGATTGCAACCATTCCGAGAGCGAAATGTGACCACAGGGTCCTTTAGACGTGCTCGGTAGCCAACTGAGGTCGGGCTTCCCACAGTTCTTTCTGATACCTTGGAGCTTCTTGAGATACTACTAGGTTTACATCTAACTATCGCACAGTCGAGCACCACAGCCTGTACGAGCTGCAAACTGTCAAGCATAAGCGTGATCCAGGCTTCAGCTAGTGTATCCGCTAAAGCTTGGATAGATATTTGCACCTACAGTTGGACGAGCTACCGACTGGCTTAGTACTGTGGAGGAACTTGATTGGTTCTTTTTCGCCTCACTCGTGCTGGAGATACCAAAGGTCAATAGGCGAAGTAAACCAAAACGGCTCCCACTAGATAGTTGCCACTTTCCCTCGCTCTGATCCTTTATAGTCAAGACTACATATCTTTCCTCATTTCCTTGGTTGCAACTATAGTCAAAACTCTAACTGGGACAATCTAGTTTAACCCATGACCATCTATCTTTTTCTCTTTAAGACATGTTTGACAAGTCTAAATCTTCGTGCAGATGTTTTTCCCCGCTCCCTCTTTTTCTACATATCCGGTGGCGGGTGGAGCACTCTAGATGACCGATGGCAGGTTACCATAGAAGAGGGGCAACTTCTTTTTCCCTTGCCTTTATCTGACCTTCTTTTTCTTCTCCTATTACTTTTTTCTTCTCCTCTACAACTCTTGAACTCAAGGTCATTCTACGAACTTAGGGGAAATGCCACTTTATTTAGTATTTTTACCTCATCTCAAAAGCTCTAATCGGCCCAGGAGACATGGTCGAATCACGCCTAGTGTGCTTCTTTCACGACATGCTCTGGTCCCGAGTGTCTTCTAGTTGTCTTCTAGTAGGGATAGAAAATGTTCGACTGTTAAGGTGTAACAGGTGTGTTAGAAGTTTCGGGAGAGGAAAGAAGACAGAGTTTCCTTCTTTGACCAATTAGTAGTGATTGAATTTCTTCTATGGTTCCACGTGAGAAACTAGTACGAATATAACCTACATGTCCAATTGAACTATGAGCTAGAGGTCTTCGTAAATGCACAACAACAATGTTACAACTATACAACAATATATAATGACATCAAGTGATGGCAACAAAATCCAGGTAAAATTTAATTAAAGAATTCAACTATATTAACATTATATTTAAACAAGATGATGCATATGTTAGAGATTGTGCTCTAATGACCTAGTAATTTGTGTATTTAAGAACGAGCATTTAATGTTAGACATTTAATGTCATTTTCAATTATTAGTAAAAATTATTATTTTTAATAAATTTGCACATTTAATATTCAAACGTCATTCAATCTTATCACATAAATTGGATTAATATTGATATACCATTGGTTATTAATATGAACACTTGAACAAGTATGTGGGACATCAAGTGGATCTAGTTCCAAGTTATAACTTAAATTGTCTACAATATATAAACTAAGGCTAGAGTGTCTAAGTCTTAGTAATATTGTGGGTGCGGCCTACTTTGCAATAGTTACAAATGACCGGATCCTGGTTTTTCATGTGGAGACATGTGAGTGAGGGCGCCTATGCAAACAAAAGTTTTTGCATATAACTGAACCAAAAGTTTTATGATTGAGTTAGTAATTCTGTTATAGACTTGTATCAACTACTTCGCTAAGAATGATCATATATTGATGTGATCTTAATCCTAAGTGTGTTGCGAACTCATGTTTTATGAAAACGTTCTTATTGTGCATGGGTGAGACCAGTTAAACAATATTGGGTCAATAAGCCTCCCACTTTGAGGATTGTCGTAGTGAATAGATGGAATGAAGCGTTACAAGA
Organism: Cyclanthera cordifolia; assembly: GCA_037832605.1. Taxonomy (NCBI): domain Eukaryota; kingdom Viridiplantae; phylum Streptophyta; class Magnoliopsida; order Cucurbitales; family Cucurbitaceae; genus Cyclanthera; species Cyclanthera cordifolia. The sequence continues at coordinate 7,437 of JBBMEG010030718.1, forward strand.
AAAAAAAATCACACCTTCCTTAGTATAGAATTGTTCACTTAAGAACTAATTCTGGGACTTGAAGAAATGGTACCTGCCTCTCAATGGTCCCGAGAGGATACTAGTTTATAGTGGGACTATAAACAACTTGATCATTAGAAAAATCATTAGCATTTAAGGAGAAAGATGTAATCACAGGAGTAGAACGAATTTCTTATCCCATCTTTGAATTATAAACAAGCATGTGAAGGATCAAATGAGAGATGACCGATTATATCCGTGGACGTTAACTTGTCCTATTGTGCGAGAGATTTCAACACAAGCCTTTAGTGGAATAAGTGTATGTTAACGAAGAGGGATTGTATTACAGGTCGTTGTAATATTTATTGGATAAATATTATTGAGAAAAAAAATAATTTATTGGATAAAATAATTATAAATAATTATGGAATAGTTATCGAATTCTCATTTGTAAATATATTGGACATATTGGGTTAATAATTATTTGATAATTATTATTAAATTTGAGAATTATAAATTAGTATATTGGACATAGTAATTGGTTTAATAATTATTGGATAGTTATTAAATGAAGAAAATTATTTAATATGTTAGAAATATTGGATATATTAGTTATACAGTTTTATTTATTTAATAATATATTAGATATATTGTGATTTTGGAATTTATTGGACAAATATCAAATCAAATAAATAAAACAATATTGCAGATTTTTTAAATCCATATTTAAAATTAGAAAAGGAAAATCTTTGTATTTGCAAATATCTTTTAATATTAGATATTCAAATATATATATATTTTTCTTGTTTTAAACATTCACTCCTCTACTATAAATAGGAGGTATTTGAGGTCATCATCTCACCATATTCTATTTAGAGTAATCTAATTCTCAAACTGAAAAAATCTCTGAGTACTTAGTCATCTTTTTCCTCCGTCAAATTTTAAAAGCTTTGTACAAGGCACTACTCAGCATAAAGGCATAAAGACCTGCTAGAATTGACCAGAGACCTTTGTCAAGGTGAGTCATTTCTTTTCTCAACAATAGATAGCCGTTTTTTAGGTGACCGTTTTTTAGGTGAGATGCAATTTATATTCAATAGTTGATTTTTTGTAATTGTTTCTGGCTCGGTTTAATTGTTTGGCATTATGATTTTATGTTTTCATAGATCTTTTGTAAACTCAAGAAATTGGGTAGAGGATTTTTGTAAGGTTATTGTTTTTCTATATTGTTGCAATTTGGAATTGGCTAAACGTTAAAGAACACGAATAATGCGAAGAACAAATAAAGAACACCAAAAAGTTTATTATTATTATTTTTCTGTTTTAGAAATAGAATGATTAAATAGATTCTCATTTAAAAGAAAACAAAAGTCAAATCTAATAGATTGCATTAGATCAAATCCCGATGCAATGCCAATCTAAACCGCTGCACCACTAAACTTTATTGTTAAATATACAACTTGCATTTAAATTATTAAAAAATTTTTTTTTTTGAAAATAATGATTATATTCAAAATAAAATTAATTAGTATATCAACAAGAAAAATCTCTAGATATTTAATAAATATTTTTGAAAAATATTTTAAATTGAGATTTTTTTAAAGATTATAAAATTAAATCAATAATCTTTGGAAGATTTTTGATGGGATAATTTTGGAAAATCTTTAAATTTGGTGTTCATTTAAATATTAAAATATTTTTGGAAGATATTTTGAAACATTTAAAAGGGTTCATTCTTGCCTTGTCAAAGATTCATGAAGATCGAGAAGATGAAGACCCAAAATCTCTTTTGGAAAAATAAATGTAATTGGATTGTTTCTTATTTAATTTCTGAGAAATATGTCAAATATTAAATCTGTCAATTACTATTTTAAATTGTATGTTACTTGTTTGCATGTCTTCATTGTTGCATAAAGTATGTCATATAGATTTAAAATCTCACCGTAGTTTAAAAAGATTCATGCATCTTAAATATGTTTTAAATATATTAGATAGATTTTAGGAATTGAATTTCATATTTAGTATTGTTCAGCATGTAGATCTCACAAAATAAATATTAGATGTTTATCTTCCTTGATTATGTTGAATGTATGGATTATGTATGTTATTTTTTAAAAGGATTTTTCAAAATAGAACAGAAAAAAAAAAATCATTTTAAATCTACTATAAAAATGAATATAATCTTTCAAATTTGTTTTAAAAGTGGTAGACCTAATAATCCATAAAAGGTATTAGAATTGATATGATTAATTATTATCACTTGATTCTTTAGTTGATAAGATTAATTAAAGAGCAATTTGATTATCTAATGATTGGTTTGAAGAGAACCCTACCTAAGAAAGGTTTTTTCGAAGAATATAGGTACTTAAGATGACGGTTTACTGAACACCTCTACCAAGGAATGTGACTTTGAGGTTGAAACAGTCAGGATTTATAGATCACTTTGTGCAGGCTCAAATAATGTGATTAGGTTTTTTAGTCTAAAACTCGGTAATTCACATTAAAATCAATATAATCAATATAGGTAAAGATTGAGATTTGGATGAACGAGTTTAACCTCGTTCATCTGAGTGGAAGGGAACCCTATTTCAAAATAGATAGTGGGAGAGGATCGATGTCAACTGATCTTCATTAAAAATTGCATTATGAGATCCTAGTGGGGCTACGTGTGGGCAGTTTTAAGTCGACCCCCTAAGGTATGTGTTTACTAGGGTCAATATCAGGGCGAGTTTCCTGAAAGGAATAGGACTGTGATTTCAATTAGTAACTGACCTGTCCTACGACGTCGCTTATTGAGAGAGATTCACAGTTTCAAATTTATGGGCTACACTATTAAGAGATTGGTTAAAGAGTTTAACCAAGTCATAGTTCTCAAAAAAAAAAAAAATGAAACCACAGAGACAAAGTTATCCTGGTATTGGATTTTTGGTTGACAGAGTCTCTCGCTACAGAGGAGCAAATGACCTATCCTACGACGAAAATTGCTCTAAATATTTTTAGTTGTACCATCACATTAATAATCATCAATAGTAGGGTTTTTTAGATTTTAACTTGAGAAGTTTTAAAAATCATTTTTATGCCAAAACTATGAATGACGTTTTTTAAATGGCAATAAAAACGAAATGTTCTTTTAGCTTATAATCCAGCAACTAGCCTAAATCACTAATCATGATATTGTCTATTGACATTTTAACCAAAGAAAATCTAAGTTACATTGAAAAACAATATCAACATTATTCTTGTTGTTGGACGACAAGAAACCTTTTTTAATAGAGAATGGTCCTCTGGAACTCATTGCCTATGCAACGCGAAATGTTTGTGAGATGCATTTTCATTGACATGGTACCAATGAAGAAGTGAATTCTATATGTTGGCATACGTCTCAGATGTCTCGACTAAGAAGTCTAAGAGCATGGTCACAACTTATGACAAGATAGAATCCTACATTGGATGTTTGGGTACTCTTTGAGTCAAAGAAAGAGTGGTGCCTTTTAATAAAATTTATAATGTGAAAGTGAAGGCGAGGATGTCAATATGGGAAAATGTTTCTTACATGATGACACGCTTCAATATTGCATAATGAGTAAGACTATAATAGACAAGTCCACTAATGCAAATTTTATTCTGAAAAAGCTACTCTTTTATATGAACTTAAAAGTAGAGACAAGTATTGTCTCAAGGAAGTTCAGTTTAGGAGCTTGGAGGTTGGACCTCAAAGACTAATATATAAGAAGAGAAGGTTGAATAAAGGCACTGCACCCAAAGTAAAAATAGTCAAGACCAAGAAGGATGGAAAGTGTTTCCATTGTCATAAACTTGACCACTAGATAAGGAATTGTCCTAAGTACAAATAAATGAAGAAAAATTACAAGGAAGGTAAATTGGATTGGCCTATACTTGAATCTTCTTTAGTAGGAGAATCTTCTAACTTTTGAATAGTTGATTCGGGAGGCACTAAACATGTGTATTCTTCATTTAAGGGAAGTGACTATAAGGAGTAGTTAGCTACAAGGATAATAGTCCTAAAGATTAGGACTGGAAATGTTGTTTCAAACATAACACTAAGAAACGACTATGGGTAATGGTAGAACAAACAAACGACAAAAAATTTCTCTATAATAATAAACATATCTTTGGCGTCTTAGATTTGGTCATATAAATTTCATAGGATTGAAAGGTTAGTAAAAAGTGGTTATCTAATTGGGTTAGAGATGAATACTTTACTGTATGTGAATCCCGCATAGAAGACAAGATGACCAAAAGACCCTTTGCAGCAAAGGAGCTAGAGCCAATCAACCCTTAAAACATATACTTTTAGACTTATGTGATCTAATGAACGTTAAAGCTTGAGGAAGGTATGAGTACTTTGTATCCTTTACGGATGAATACTCTAGATATGGGTATTTTTATCTAATACAACATAAATTACAAACTCTTGAAAAGTTTAAGGAGTTTAAAGTTGAGGTTAGAACCAATTAGATAGAAGAATTTAAACACTATGATCGGATCATGGTGAAGAGTATATGAACTTAGAATTCCAAAACTACTTGGTAGAGCATGGAATAATGTCTTAACTCTCAGCCACTAGACGTCTCAACATAATGAAGTTTCAGAAAGGAGAAATAGAACCCTTTTAGAAATGGTTATGTGGATGAAGAGCTTTGCTCAACTATCGATATCATTTTGGGGATACGCGTTCGAGACTGTGTTAAATATTTTAAACACGGTGCCATCAAAGAGTGTCTCGGAGACACCCTATGAGTTATGGAAAGGACGTAAATGTAGTTTACGACACTTTAGGATTTGAGAAAGCTTGCCTATGTGCTGACTATAAAATCGAAGAAGTTAGAACCACGTTCCAAGCTATGTCTATTCATAGGTTACCCTAAGGAAACGAGATAGGGCTATTTTTATAACCCAGATGAGAATATAGTGTTTATGTCAATAAATCAACATTCTTAGAAGAGGATTATGTTAGAGGCCATAAAAATCGATTGACAGTGGTGTTGAAAGAATTAAGTTTCGATAATGGTACGATTTCTACCATGAGAGTTGTTGCAAAAAGGCCAACAAAGGTTGTTGATAGCTCACTGACATTGAATGTTGGAAACTCATCAGCTAGAATAGTTGATGAATCCTTAGGATTTGATGGTCAAATGCTGCACAGTTAGGAAAGTTGTCTTCCTTGATGCATTGGGAGGATTAGGATAAATCTCGTTCCCTATATATTTGTCTTGGAGACACCAAATGTTATCCAGGATAATGTTGAAGATTCTCTGCCTTTTGGAAAGGCAATGAAGGATATTGACCATGAAGAATGGATAAAATTCCATGAACCTTAAAATGGAGTCTATGTACTCTAATTCTGTCTAGTTACTTGTAGATGCACGAAAGGATATTAGGCCTATTGGGTGCAAGGGGATTTACAAGAGAAAAAGAGGTGTAGATGAGAAGTTGTAAACCTTTAAGGCTTCACTAAAAGAGAATGAGTTGATTATGAAAAGACCTTCTCCCATGTTGCTATGTTAAAATCTATTAGAATCCTCTTATTCATTGCCTCATATTATGACTATGAAATATGGCAAATAGATGTCAAGACTACATTTTTAATGACAACCTTGAAGAGAAGATCTACAAGAACCAACCAGAAGGGTTTATTTTAAAGGGACAACAGCAAAAGGTTTGCAAACTTGTTAAGTTTATTTTTGGATTAAAACAAGCTTCCAGGTCATGGAATAAGAGATTTGATGATGTGATCAAATCCTATAGCTTTGAGCAGTACGTTGATGAACCTTGTGTTTACAAGAAAATCATTAAAAAAAAAGTAGCCTTTATATTGTTATATGTAGATGACATCTTACTTATTGGGAATGATGTAAGGATGTTGACTGAAATTAAGCAATGTCTAGCTAACCAGTTCCAAATGAAGGATTTTTGTGATGCCTCTTACATTCTTAGGATCTAGATTATAAGGGATCGATCCAAGAAAATGATAGCCTTGTCTCAGGCTCCGTATATTACCAAGATGTTGGTCAAATATGCGATGCAAGATTTTAAAAGGGGCCAATTACCTTTTAGACATGATATCTCATTGTCTAAGGATAACAATCCTAAGACCACCTCAAGAGGTTGAGGAAATGAGACGTATACCCTATGCATCGACGGTAGAAAGCTTGATGTACACTATGATGTATATATGACCTGACATATGCTACGCGGTAGGCATTGTCAGTAGATATCAATCAAATCCAGGATTGAATTACTAGACAACGGTTAAGATTATACTCATGTATCTTAGAAGAACGAGAACTTATATGCTTGTATATGATTCTAAGGATTTGATCCTTAATGGACACAGACTCTGACTTCAAACTGATAAGAAATTTAGAGGGTTCACTTTAGGATCTGTGTTCTCCCTCAACGGCGCAACTATAGTTTGGAGAAGCATCAAGCAATTATTGCATCGCAGACTCCACTATGAAAGCTGAGTACGTAGCTACTTGTAGAGCAGCAAAAAATGATGTATGGTTGAGAAACTTCTTACTAGGTTTAGAAGTGATTTGGGGAATGAATAAGCCAATCACTTTATAATGTAATAACAGCGGGCTATGGTTAACTCCAAGGAACTTAGAAGCCATAAAATAGGAAGCATAGAACAAATATCACCTCATAAGATAGATAGTGCATAGGGGCAAAGTGGTTATCACCAAAATTGATTCGGCTGATAATGTTGCTGATCTTTTTACAAAGACTCTCTCGGCTAAAGTTTTTTTGGGTCATCTATGGGTCTACATGAGGCATCTTCTACGATTTAGAGCAAGTGTGGCATTTGGTATTTTGGCTAAACATGTAATAGTCTTACTAGTGCTTTAATGCAAGTTGGAGAATATTAGGAGTTGTGCTCTAAAGGTCTAGCAGTTTGTATATCTAAGAACGAGCATTTAATGAGAGAAATTTAATGTCATTTCTAGTTATTAATAAAACTTATTATTTTTTCATAAATTTGCATATTTAATATTCAAAATTCATTCAACCTTATCATATTAATTGGATTAATGTCAATACACCCTTGGTTATTAATATGAACACTTGACAAGTATGTGGGACATACAAATGGATCTAATTTCAAGTTTATAACCTAAATTGTCTACAATATATGGACTACGGCTAGGGTGCCTAAGTTCTGGTAACAATTTGAGCGCGGCCCGCTTTGCAAGAGTTGTAAATGACCTAATCTTGGTTTGTTCATGTGGAGACATGTGAGTGGAGGCGCCTAAGAAAAATTAATTTTTTGCATATGAATGGACCAGAAGTGTTATGGTCGAGCTAGTAATTTCGTTAAAGACTCGTATCAATTACTTCGCTAAAGATGATCTTATGTTAATGTCATCTTACTCTTGAGTGGGTTGCGAACTTCTGCTTTATGAAGCGTCATTTGATGTGCACAGGTGAGACCAGTCAAACAGAGCTGGGTGAATAAGTCTTCTAGGTTGGGGATTCTCGTAGTGTATAGCTGGGAACGTAGAGTCCCAAAAAGAAATTCACGTTCCTAATATTGTGGAAGATGTAGAGTTGTCCCTTAAAAATTAATTATGTTACTTGAATAAAGAGTATTGGCCTCTCATTCGCCCGAGAGTACACTAGTTTATAGTGGGACTATAAACAACTTCTTTATTAGAGGAATTAGTGGTGCTTAAGAAGAAATATGTAATCACAGGGGTAGAACAGATTTCTTATCCCAGCTATGAATTACGAACAAGCTCACGAAGGATCATATAGCAAATGATCGATTATATCCATGGACGATGTTAACTAGTCCTATAGTGCGAGCGAGTTTAGTCCAAGTCTTTAGTGGAATCAACATAATGTTAACAATGAGAGATTGGATCACAAGTCGTTGGTACATTGTTTCTTTTGAGAATGAATTTAAGGAGTTCAAATTCAAGGATTAATTATGTGAAACATAATTAATAGAAGCATTAAGTTTAATGGTTAAACTTAATTAATTAATATATCGGCTATATTAAATATAATATTTATGGGATAAATATTATTGAGAAAAAAATAATTTATTGGATAAATTAATTATAAATAACTATGAGATATTGAATTCCGAGTTGTAAATATATTGGACATATTGGGTTAACAATTATTGGATAATTACTATTAAATTTGAGAATTATAAATTAATATGTTGGACATATTAATTGGTTTAATTATTATAGGATAATTATTAAATGAAAAATATTAATTAGTATGTTTTGACATATTAATTGAATTAATAATTATTTGATAATTATTAAAGTAGTGAATTAATATATTTGATATATTAATTATACATATTTATTTATTTAATAATGTATTGAATATATTATGATTTTGGACTTTATTGGATAAATATCTGATAAAATAAATAAAACAATATTTCAAATTTTCGAATCCATATATAATATTAGGAAAGAAAAATCTTTGTTTTTTCAAATATATTTTAATATTAGATATTCAAAGGTATATTTTTTCTTGTTTTAAATATTCACTCATTTACTATAAATAGTAGTCATTTGAAGGTGTTCATTCTCTTCTCATTTAGTTGAGAGTAACCTAATTCTCAAATTGAAAAACACACATTTATCTTTTTTTCCTCTTTAGTCACATCTCTTCCCACGAACCAACATGAAAGATTGGAAGATTGTGTTAGATTTTTGGGCATTTCAATTTTATCATTTTTTTTTATTGTTGGCACGAAAATAGGAAGTCTTTCGTATAAATTATGTAATTTCATTCAATAAAATATATTGGAATTCTCAATTTCTTCTGGGAGACTTTTTTTTATGCTTTAGATCACCTTTGCAACAACAGTGTTATTAGAACTTTACTGATCTTATGGAACCAAAATTAACGAACATTTTCAATCCAAAAAACAAAAATCTTTTTTATCCAAAAATCTAAATGACATCTAGCAGCCAATCTTTAAACCCACCTATCATTTTCATTGGTCAAAATTATCATACATGGCTAGTAAAAATGCAAGCTTCTTTGGAAGTTTATGACCTTTAAGAAGTTGTAAGCGAAGAAATATCAGAACCTGTTTTACTAGAAAATCCCACCATAACCCAAATCAAATTCAACAGTGAGCAAAAGGTCAAGAAATCTAAAATCAAGTCACTAATCCGAAATTTAGTCGCAGACTCTGTTTCTTTCATAATTATGGCTTGGGAAAAATTGCAAAGGAGGCTTGGGAAATGCAGTCGTAGAACCTATCCACCCCTCATACGTGTGTAAACTACGAAGAAGGCTTGGGAAAAATTGAAGGAAGAATATAGAGGCAGTGATAGAACACTTTAAGTGCAAGTGTTGAATTTGAAAAGAGAATTTGAATTGCTGAACATGCAGGAGGATGAAACAATTAGTAAGTATACTGGTCGAATCTCTTTAATTGTTAATAACATGAAATTGCTTGGTGAAGATTTTGCAGAGATAATGATTGTAGAGAAAGTACTTGTGAGTCTTCCGGAGAGATTTGATTATAAAATTTCTTTTATTGAAGAGTCCAAAAACTTCAGCAAAATTTCCTTAGGTGAGCTAATGAGTGCTCTTCAAGGACAAAAGCAGGGAAGGAACTTGAGACAAAAAAAATTCACCGAAGAAGCTTTTTCTAGACAAAAGAAAAATTCTGGTAAGGAACAATATCAGTCTAATCAAAAAAAGAAAGGCAAACATGTTGGTGGAAAACTGTTCAAAGAGATCATTCGTTCATTGCAAACATTGCAAAAAAAAAAAAAAAAACATCTAGAAAAATACTGTTGGTGGAGGCCTGATGTTGTATGAGGCAATTGCAAGCAAATTGGGCATATATCAAAAGTTTATAATTAAAAAAATGAAGGCTCTACATCTTCCCAAGCTAAATTGGCAGATGCAAATGATCTAGAAGAAAAGCAACTCTTTGTTGTTTCTTGTTTCTCAAGAAATAACCCGTCTGATGACTGGCTTATTGACAACGGCTGCACTCATCACTTGTGTCATGATGCAGAGATGTTCAAAACTCTTGATTATACTTACAAGTCTAGAGTAAAGATGGGAAATGGAGAATTCTATCAGTCAAAGGAAAATGATCAGTGGTTGTCTTAACAAATTCAAGTACTAAAACTCTTCTAGATGTTTTGTGTACACCTGAAATTAGCCAAAATCTATTGAGCGTTGGGCAAATGCTTGAAAAACATTATTCACTTCATTTTAAGGATTGCAAATGCGTTATTTTTTATCCTTCTGGAATAGAATTATTATGTGTTAAGATGAGAAATCGAAGTTTTATGGTGAATTGGGAAAAATCAAGTGAGCAAGCCAACACAAGTATTGAAAGAACCATTGCTGAAATGGACATGAAAAATCTTGTGGAAGATATGCCTAAACTTTCCTGCGATACTCAAATTTGTGAAATTTGACAACAAAGGAAGCAATCCAAGCTACCATTTTAGATAAATAGGGCATTGTGACCAAATCAAAAAATTTAACTCATTCACACTGATATGTGTGATCCAATGAACACCAAGTCTTTGAGTGACATTCAACATCAACTAACCTTACCGTATACCCCACAACAGAATGAGGCTTGTGAAAGAAAGAACATGTCAGTAATGGAGATGGCTAGTGTCATTCCATTGAAAAAAAAATGCCAAACCAATTTTGGGCAGAAGCAGTCAATACTTTTGTCTATTTATTGAATAGGCTGCCTACAAAAGCTTTGCAAGAAAAGATTTCATATGAAGCTTGGTATGGTCACAAGCCAACAATAAACCATCTTTGAATCTTTTGGTGTATAGGTTACTGTGATAGCGATTTGGGTGGTTGTATTAAAGATTCTAAAAGCACTTTAGATATTTATTTGTTTTAAACCCAAGTTACTTTAGCTCAACCGTTTCAATCTCTAAAAATCCAATGTTTCATGGGAAAACTAAGAGCAGATATTTTTACTAAGGCTCTACCTAAAAGCAGATTTGAAGACTTGAGTAAAAAATTGGTGTTTGTAATCGAAATGCGAAGAGTGTTAGATTTTTGGCATTTTAATTTTATCATTTTTTTTCTATTATTGGCTAACACACTTAGTGGCAGCAATGCTAGTTTTTTCTCACCAAAATTTGTTAGCGGTATATTTCGGGGCTATTTTCTCATTTATTATTTTTTATTGTTGGCATGAAAATAGGAAGTCACTCGTATAAATTCTATAATTTCATTCAATAAAATATATTGGAATTCTCAATTTCTTCTGTGAGATTATTTTTTATGCTTTAGATCACCTTTGCAACAACAAATTGGAGGAGACCAATCAAAAGTCTAGGGAATTGCTCGTGATTGTATTCAGCATAAAGACCTGTGTATATTGATCAGAGGTGAGTTATTTATTTTCTCAATAACAGTTAATCACCTAGGTTGCATGTAGTTTAATAATTAATTTGATTAATTATTAATTAAAAGTTTTTGTTACCTACACGCTTTCGCTGTGTTATTTGCATGCTCCTACCCCATTATTCTTAACAACATAAAAGCTTGATTCCACAACATTACTCTAGATATGAAACACTAAGTTAAATAATCAATATAAATACTAAAAAGAATCGCACCAAACTTGAATTCGGCCATATCTTCATTAACTTCCTTTGAATCACCTTTAGTGAAGATCAAACCAATGTTTCCCTAAGATAGTTAAAACCATGAAGGCATAACGATAAGGTACAAAAAAAAAAACCAAGTTATGAAGATAGATCACCATTAAAAGTATTTTTGTCATTTGCCTATTTGGATAAATATTTTACACACTTTTATCAATCACTATTTTAAAGCCATCTAATTCACGTTTACTTGATTTAGGCAATGACCTTCTTTTTGGTCTATTAGAATTTCATAAATTGGGTGAAGGAGCAGTGTTCTTATACACGTGAACCCTAGATTAGGGTATAACTAATCCTATACAATTGGATTATATAAAATGATATTAGTTACAAATTGTGCCAGCTTAGCATGAACAAAGAATAATTTCTAACATAGATGATTCTTAGATCATTCTAGAACTTAGACTATGATGTATTTGTCTCATTATGGACTTGGACTCATTGGACCTGACTGAATGTTGGGTTGGTTGAGTAGTATCCTTCACATTCCCCTTCAAACTTAGCGGTAGTTCCACAAGGCTAAGTTTGTTTCGTAGTTTGACAAATTGATCAGTAGGTAGACTTTTAGCAAGGTTGTCAGCTGTTTTATCACATATCGAAACATAGCTAACCAGAAGTTTTTTTACAATCTGATCGTGAATAAAGTGTACATCGACTTCAATATGTTCTGTACAGGCATGAAACACATGATTATTGGCTAAAGCAGCTGAACCTAAAGTATCACACCATATAATTGGTGTACCTGAGATGATACAATGCATTTCGTTATGGCCCAAGTAGACACAATGAGCAGCCACCGACTTTTTGTCATCCACATTAGAAGCCCAGTCAACATCAGAGTATGCTTGAATGTATACGGGTGAGCATGGTTGGTATGAAAGACCATAGAAACGTGTTCCAGTTAAATAACGCAGTACTTGTTTCATAGCTGCCCAATGAATATCGGTAGGTTGTTTAAGGAATTGGCTAAGGTGATTGGCAGTGTATGTTATGTCTGGTCGAGTAGTTATGAGATATTGGAGAGCTTCAATAGTGCTTCGGTATTGTAAAGGGTTAGTAAGTGATGTGCCATTTGTGATGGTGAGTTGCTAATTTTGAACAAAAGGTGTAGGGGATGGTTTAATATGGTTTAAGCCAAGCTTGATTAGGAGGTCTTCAACATTCGAGGAGAGATAGTTTACTTGTACACCTAGGAAATAGTTGAGACATCCCAAATCTTCTAAAGTAAAGGCACCATCAAGAGAGTGTATCAGCATCTCTAGCAAGTTCAGATTATTTCCAGTGAGGATCACATCATCAACATATACCAGTAGATAAATTATATCATTTCCTTTGTGATAAATGAAGAAGGAAGAATCTGACCTGGAGTTAAGAAAGCCCTATTTGGTGAGATATGTTCGAAGTGTATTGTTTCAGGCCCGGGTTGCTTGTTTGAGGCCATAAAGAGCCTTGTTTAGTTTACACACGTATGAGGGGTGGATAGGGTCTTCGTGTCCTAGCAGTTGAGCCATATACACCACTTCATCAAGTTTTCCATTCTTAAATGCATTGTTGAAATCTAATTGACGCATTTGTCACCCTCTCGACACTATTAGTGCAATCACAACTCTGATTATAGATTGCTTGACAACGGGGTTGAATGTTTCAAAGAAATCTATGCACCTTTTGTTGGAACCCTTTTGCTACTAATTGAGCTTTAAACCACTACAAATTCCCATCAGGTCGTCGCTTAATTCGGTAAATCCATTTATTGCCAATGATATTATATGAAGGATAACGAGGAAAAAACAGCCAAGTTTCTTTTTTTTTTTTTTATCAAGGCATGGTATTCTTCATCCATGGCTTTCTTCCTTTAAGGTGTCATAAGAGCATCACACGCTCGAGTAGGCTTAGTAGTAGTATAGTCTTTGAGAGTTGACGCAAGCCAGGCTTTGGGTTTAAACACTCCTGCTTTGGCATGGGTCACCATAGGATGTCCTTGTGTAGGTATGGGCACTGTAGGTTCATTTGAGGGAGAGATTGACTTCGGGATAGTGGTAGGAAATGAATTAGGAGTAGGTTCTGGATTGTGGGGAGAAGAAGGTGGGGACTGAGTTATAGAGTGGGATAGGGAGGATGTGATAAGTGGTGGTTCTGTTGGATTGGATAGGGACGGTGTAGTATTGGTTAGGATAGCAATTGATTAGGTATTGAACAACCATTGTAGATGGTGTAGGTGGGAGAAGAATTTTGTGAGATGTAGTTGGTGAAGTAGTGCCAAACCCATTAGTGAAAGGATAGTCAGCTTCATTGAAAACAACGTTTTTGGATATATATATGTATATACATACATACATGCCCTGAAGCAGCCAAACATTTACATCCTTTATATGTCTTATTGATTCCCAAGTACACACAAGACTCATATTGAAATTTTTGCAATTGATACAGCTGGAGACAAGGATAGCAGGCACACCCTAGTACTTTAAACATTGAGTAGTTAACATTACAATGAAATAGTAATTGTAGAGGCGTTTTACCATCAAGAACCGGAGATGGTAGACTGTTAATAATTGTTGTGGCATTTTGAAATGCATCAATCCAGAATATTTGCGATATGGATGCTTGTGCCATCATAGTTAGTCACATTCATGACGATATTTGTGCTGAGGTGAGGTATATGGACAAGATAACCTTGTACGAAGACCGAGTTCTTTACATATGTAGTGAATTTCTGATATTCTCCTTCATTATCGGTTTGAAGACATTGGATACTACTATTGAATTGAACCTGGAGGTTTACAAATTCATTAAATACTTGATATGCATCACTCTTTAACTAAAGCGGGTATAGCCATGTATATAGACTATAATCATCCACAAATAGTATCTAATATCGATAGCCTGCTGGAGTTAAAACTGGGGCAGGTCTTCATACATCAGAATGAACCAGGGCAAAGGGTGTAGATGCACAATTATTTGACAAGGTGTATGGTAACTCATGTGATTTTCCAAGTTGACAAGAATGACAAAATTCAGGTTTTCCATAAGTTATAACTGGCAGATTACATTCTCTAATAACTTGATTTGACACACGAGTTGATAAATGGCCTAAACGCCTATGCCAGAGATCCTTTGAAACATACTTATTTATAAAACTAGGACTCGACTTAGAAATAAAAGTTGAAGGTTGGCCACCTTCCTTCAGTTTCAACATTGCAGCATCACCTCCAAAATTGGAACTAGTCACAGGAGTCGTTCCTCTTATATCTAGTTGATAGAGACCATCCCTAAGCATTCCTTTTAGAAGTATTTGGGCCGAACCCTTGTCCTTAAGAAGACAAACATTGTTGTGAAATTCAATGATTAATTCATTTTCTTTTGTTAGTTGAGATATATTAACTAGATTCTTATATATATTTGGCACACACAAAACATTTTCAACTTAACTAATTCATTTCCATTAGACAGTGACGAATTGCCTATAGAAGAAATAAATAATTGATGATCATTACCAACGACCACCTTGTCCATACCTCCGTATTTCGCTGAATTCACCAGATTATTGACATAATTAGTGAGATGATTTGTTTCACCACTTTTAGCATACCAGTGCTGATCAGACCCTCCATCTTGAGTAGCCAGAAACGGATTAACAGAGGCCTGATATATTGTAGGTGTTGGCTGGTTTGCATGTCCTCTGTTGTTGCTTTGTGCTTGTTGAGCATGTCGATTTGGGTTGAACCCCCCTTGATAACCTCCTCATTCTGGTCATGAGTTGGTACATACTCTCTATCAAATCGATAGTAACATATAGCAGCGGCGTGTCCATTTCGTCCACACACTTGACTGGTGATTCGTGGTGTATTATTGGAGGAGTTGTTTCTACCTCCTCGACCTCGTCCCCGCATTCCATTGGATTAATGTCCTCGACCACCATTGTTATTTGGTGGTCTAACTCATCCTTGAGACTGGTTTCCATAGGACCTATTCACAGTTGCAACAACATTTTCAGTTAGAGTTAGAGTAACATTACCTTTATGCGTGTTCTATAGTTCCAATCGTTTTTCAAACATGAGTAAGTCTGATTGTACATCTTCCCACATTGCGCTTAGTTTTCCTTAGATTGCTACAACTGCATTGTATTCTTTATCGAGTCCCAACAAGACTTGGGACATTAGGTTTCGTGTCGACACCTTACTTCCAGCTTGGCCAAGATTGTCTGCATTCATTTTCATTATTCTGAAATAGTCCACCATTTTGGATCCACCCTTTAGTGTTTGTTGAAACACTTGTCTAAGATAATCTTCTTCCGCTCTAGATTGAGCTTCTAAGAGACTCTGAATTACTGCCCAGAGACTTTGCGCTGGCCCATGACTTGGGTAGATACTTCAGACTCTGAAATTGTACAACCAGACTCTGAAATTGTTGGCGAGTATTGTACAACCAGACTCTGAAATTGCTTTCACTCTTTCCACCGATGACCACAAGAATTCCGACGTGAGCCATTAGAGCTTTGATACCAAGATAAAACAATGGAATGAGCAGAGTATGAACAGAGAACAAAGATTTGAACAATGTTCCCTTTTATACACAGAGAACCCTAGATTAGGGTATAACTAATCTTATACACATTGGATTATATAAAATGAA
Source organism: Cyclanthera cordifolia (assembly GCA_037832605.1). Classification (NCBI taxonomy): domain Eukaryota; kingdom Viridiplantae; phylum Streptophyta; class Magnoliopsida; order Cucurbitales; family Cucurbitaceae; genus Cyclanthera; species Cyclanthera cordifolia. Next base: position 23,735 of record JBBMEG010030718.1, read on the forward strand.
ATGAGTTACAAATTTCCCAGCTCAGGATGAACAAAGAATAATTTCTAACATAGATGATTCTCAGATCATTCTAGAACTTGGGGTGTGATGTATTTGTCTCATTATGGACTTGGATTCATTCAGCCTGACTGAATGTTGGGCTGGTTGAGTAGTATCCTTCATAGACTCACTAATGTACAAAGAAAATGAAGAGTAATATATCAAGGGTCGGGGGCACTGTGACTTTATTGTTTGGTGTTAGTCCAGTTCAATACCAGCATTGTCGAAGGTAATATGATACCTAAAGTTTTCTCGAAGTCATTCACTACCTTTTTGTGGTAGGATCATAAATACATACAATGTTCAATTTAGTTTATCATAATTTTAGCCCAAACTTTTGCAGACCCGTCTTAATTGAGCAACCCCAAATAATAGCTTAGTCAAATGAAATAATAAAATCCAAATGGAACCATTCTATTGAAATGAGAGGTTGAAATGATTCTTAAATCCACTTTTTTTACTAAAAAAAAACAGGATTATGGGGCAAACTCACTCCCAATAGCAAACTCAAAATTGTAGTGTTAATCTAAGAAGAAATGGAAAATAAGGGAGAGAAGAGGACAACAGAGTAGAATGATACTTTCAAAGATTTTAGGGTTAATGTAGGAAGAAATTAAAAGTCGAAGGCGAAAAGTGTAGGAAAATGAAAAACAAACCGGACATTTTAATAATGAACGCTTATGTCGAAGAGCTACTGTGGTCATTAAAGTATGCGCATCATTATATGTATATATTTTTTTTATAATGGACAAAAATTTTCTTAAGAAAAAAAAATGTATATATGCATGGCCGCTCTGTTATGAATTTGTTTTTTTTATCACGACCCAAAAAAACTTCGTATTCGAATATAGTTGTCTTTGCTCTTAAACTTATGAATCTCTTCTTATCTAGTAGATATGAACCAATGATCCAATTCTCATTATAGATTTGTTGAATGCTATAGTTTTTGATAGCCAAGTGGTGAAATTAGAGTTATTTTTCTATTTTAATTAAAAAGGATAATTTTGTGAATGGACAATATGTAAACATTAATCGTGTATATTATGCATATTGAAGCTAAAAACATTAATCATTTGATTTCATGATTCTAATTAAGCACATTTACAAACATTTTGTTCACTGAATTTTTGTCTAAAAACATATATAAAATAGTTTTGAAAAATTACTCAAATATTTACAAAACCTTAAATTTCAAAATTAACAAAAATAAGTTCAAAATAGGTTAGAACAATGGATAATTATCAAGTGTCAATCATCTATAGAGTCACTTAAGAAGTATCTCCTTGTGAAAAATGTGTAACTTGATTCTCTCTCTATTTATAACAAACACTTATGATGACAGACTATCCATTCTTAAAGTACGTATCATGTCCATATCTTTATACTTATGATGGCAGATTCTTTGTCACTAAAGATTTGCGTATTTCTTTTCAAAAAATAACTTAGTCTACCATTAAAGATCCGTGTTTTTGAAAAAGTTTGAAAGTGTGCTTCATGAAAGTCTATAATTGTTGTAGTGTTCTTACAACTACTCACTTGAAAGTAGCAAAAATTAAAAAAAAAAATTGTTACCTCGAAAAGGTACACTTTACTATATATTATTTTATACATCGCATAAAGAATGAAAGCTTGATGACTATGTGATAGGGATTAGGCTAGAGATCTTAATGATCGATCGAAAGAATACAAGTTGATATATGTTCTTTGTTGGCGATGCAATTTTTACATGTTGTTCTAAGAAGCAACCTAGCGTGATATTATCTAGCTACTTGTGAGAGGAAGATTACATTGCCGCATCGTCAAGTATTTTTCATGTAGTTTGGTTGAAAAATTTACTTACAACAGTTGAAATTTTATAAAAGGATGCAACTATTATTCATGTAGATAACAATTAAGCAATTGGCTTTACCCATTGAATCCAATATTCCATGAATATAATAAGCATATTGATATCAAATTTCACTTCTTTACATATTGCATTTCTAGAAAAGAGAGATTCAAGTTGAATATTTGAAGATAGATGATCAATTTGTAAACATTTTCATAAAGCCACTAAAAGTTTATGCTTTGAAAAGTTGAGGGCAATACTTGAAGCTTGAAAAAACATGTTTAAGAGTGGACGTTGAAACCTTAACATGTTTTAGAAAATAACTTATGCAAATCACATGAGTTTTCTTTTAGTTAACTTAGAAATTTGTTATAGGTTTATGAGAATGAAGAAATTGTATTAAAATATTAAGTTTACATTCGTGAAATTAAAGTGCAGAATGTGAATTATAGATTTACAAGTATGAGTTATAGATCTAGACTTTTCCACGGAATCCTATAAATATAGATGTGTTGTATGGGTTGAGATATCAAGTATCAAATTTCATAAATAAAGTGAAGTGAGCTAGCTTGAAAGAAAAGTGTGAACAAAGTTTGTAGCTTTAAAAAAGTTATTCAATACAAGTGAATCATTCACGTCAAATACTTGATTTAATTCTTTGGGTTCATGCGTATTTATCTCACACTTCCAACACAACAGATAACCATTTGTAAATATAGCAAAAAGAAAGTGAAAACTGATCAATTTTCCTTCTATCAGTGTTCACTAGCTAATAGTAATTAGTTTAATTAAAGTAATCTTAATAATGCTCTTAAAAAGTTATTAGAAGTGAATGATAGAAGTTAGTTTGGTTGAAGTATTTTAATAGTGTTTTTATAAAATAATAAGTACTTAGTTTTAGTTTATTAGGGTTACTAATAGACTTTTATCAGTGTGTGATTTAGGTAAGTTTAATTCAAGTATCTCTTATTCAACATCAGTGTTAATTGATAGTTAGTAAGTTTAAGTTAAGAAATTAGTCAGTTTTGAAAGAGAGTTATAGAAGTAAGTTTGATTAAAAAATCCTTGGTTGTTGTTGGCTTTTTGACTATTATCTCAAATTAATTAATTTTAATTAATTAATTAATTAATATTTTGATAATAACAAACTTGAATTTTGTTTACTGATATTTTTGGAGTTTTGAAGGTTTTAATATGTAGAGAATGAAGAGACAATTCCAACGCATTTTGAATCGTTCAAATTGAAGCTAAAATGAGAAAGATATGGACATTTGAAGTTTGGAAGGAAAATTCGTCACTTCTCTTATTGTTTCCTTTCACACCAAATCTCTTTCCATCTCATCTCTACCCAATCTCATCCATCTAAAGGTCATAATTTATCACATCTTCATCAAATCTCACCCGTTGATCATTTTGCCCTAAATCCAACCGGTCGCCTTTTATCTTCTCTTCTATAAATCACTTGTTTCAAATTTTGAATTAAGAGACAGCAACATATTCATTCTAAACAGTCCCTAAAACTTTAAATACTTCACATATTCTTGAATCGGCGTATTACAAATTTGTGAAGAAGCTGTCAACGCTAAACTTGTGTATCTTGCCTTCAAGAGGTATTTTAGCAAGTTTGTTTTCAATATTTTTCAATATTTATTTTGGGATTTGCTTTGGTTGTGAGAAAACTAAATTGGTTTAATCCTAAACCAGTAAAAGGATTTGAGTTTCTCTTTCGCCTGAAAAAAAGAGTAGTAGTGGTTTAATCATGAACCCATAAAAATGATTTAGGTTTCTCTTTAGCCTAGGAAAAAAAGGTCGTGGAGGTTTGGTTCTCACCCGTAAGAGGATCACCAATAGAATCCCAAGAAGTAGTCTTGGGGGTGGAGTAGGGATTTTCTGAATTACTTTAAAAACTTTGATGTCTCTCTTTCTTTAACTTTTATATTTCGCAACTTCATTATTGCATATCATATTTACTATATTAAATGTTTTTAGTTAACAAAGTTTAGATCATAAAATTATTTTTAAAAAACTAAAAAGTTAGCGAAACACTATTCACCTCCTCTAGTGTTGCCTTTCCATCCTACGGTTGTATCCAAATTTATTTTGTTTTTTTATTATTCAACAATCTAAAGGGAATTCAAAAATATAACCTTCTCGATCAGACATCATGTCCAGATGAATTATGTTACATTTCAGTAGGTGTATTATTGATACAAAATTTTAACATTTTTATTTGAATAAATTTTTTAACATTTTAAAAGACATTTGTATCACTTTTTTTTTTTTTTTACCTTTTATAAAAATAAAAGATGTTTTCTTGAACTTTTTTAAGTTTAAGTGAATTTTGTGAATTGTCCCCGAGGGGGTGGCGCACTTGGTGGAAGACTTGAGCTTGAGAGGTGTGCTCCCTCTTGATTCTAGGTTCGAGCCCTATCTGTGACAATAGTTTGTAGTCTCCACTTCCTTGGATATTGTGTAAAAATAGCTATCTCAAAAAAAAAAAAAAAAAGTGAATTTTGCGAATCTCCCCTGTTGATTAATCTTTAAAAATAAAACCAGAAAAGGGATTTTTCTCAAAATAACTTTTAACGTCAAGAATAATATAAATCAATTTCTAAACGCTAAATTATAAAATCAAATTCGAAGATAATTATAAATGCAAAGCCAAGCAAATTTAAAGAATAAAGTTTCATGTGACAAAATAGTCACAAATATACAAATATTCCACCAAATTAGTTTAAAAAAAAAGAAATGAAAATAAGGAAAAGTAGAATGACCTAGTTGCAAATATAACTTGATGGGGGGTTCCATGAGAAAATAACTAATTAATATTAATCTAAAGGAGATCACGGATTAGCTTGGTTAGATCCAAGAAGAGTTGCTTGATTAGATCACGGGTTCTTAAGAAACAGCATAGACCAACTTTTTGGATATCTTGAAATTGATGCCTCAACTTTTGATAGCAATTCATTTTTTATTTTTGTTTTTGTTTTTGTTTTTTTTTAAATTAAATTAGTTTTGTTAGGTTTACTTTACAAAAATTGTCATTTCTCTAGAAAACAAATATTAATTTCTTACCTAAATTTTAAAAACAAAAGTTAAGATTTGCAAAGTGTTTATTTTTTATTCTTCTTAGTTTTTGAAAATCTCGAGTGTAGATGATATTAGATAGAGTAAGCATTCATCTCGAAATTAACAGGTGATAAGCGCGAGATTCTTATTGATAACAAAACAATGAAAGTATTAAGTTGGAGTGGTATTTTACCAAAAATTAATTGGTTATCAAATTTCTATTTTATTTTATTGTAAAAATTGCATAGTTGTTTTTCTAACTTGGTTACTAAAAACAATTGAATGATGTACCAACGATGATAAAGAACGCGTATAAATTTCTCATTTCTAAATATTATTAAATTAAAACAAAAGCATACGTAAATGAGAGCTTTTAACTTTCATTTCTACCAATAACTAATCTACACTTAAGAAAATTTCAAAATTTTCACTATCTACCCATTCATATGCCTTTTCCAATAAGGAATGACAATAGAAATAGTATATTGCTCATTTAAATATAAGTCATTCCTCATTCATTGGTTATCTATTCTGCCCTTATCTAATAAATGAGCAATTACACTTGTGTTTGTATTCCCAATGTTTTCCAACATCTACCATTAACATCCCATACAAATATTTAGGATGTTTTGTTTAGGGTCATAATGATAAAGTTTTACTAATCAATTTTCAAATAAATACATTCAAACGAGTTATTGTAATAACTTAAATCACTCATTTTTAATCATTAATTTCTAACCACTCATTTCTAATTACTCAAAATAATCACTCAAATCATTCATTTCAAATCACTCATTTCAAATCATTCATTTTTAATCAATTATTTCTAACCACTCATTTCTAATAATTCAATTATACTCATTGATTTCCAACCACTCATTTCTAACCTCTCAAAATAATCACTCATTTATGATTTCATCCAAACAAGCTATATTATCTGCAACCCCTTCACAAAACTATCAACCAAACAAGCTATTAACAATAACACATTTACAAAAATCATCAATCAAACTAATTATTACTAAAACTTCTAATCATTCAAAATAATCATTTCTAATTACTTAAAATAATCCATTCACAATTTTGTAAACAAACTAAAAGCCCCCAACAAACTCTCACACGCCATTGTTTTCCTTTTTCTCTTACTTTTTCCTCTTTTCTTTTGTTTCTTATGCCTAGAGATGAATAGAAAATTGTCTTAAAAAGAAAACCACTAGAAGACATAGTATAAAATGAAATGAGTCATTGATAAATGCAAAGAATCATTTCCCCTCTCCTCCTCACTTCACCACCAAACCAAACTATTACCTTTTCCTTTCAACACCTATCCTTCCCTCCTCTTTCTTCCCCTGCAAGTTCAGTGTAAAAGTGACAACCCACAACATCACAAACACCCAACAACACAAACTTACCTCTCCTTCATCAACCATGGCTTCTAAGTTCACAGCTTTTTCTCTCTTCTGCAACTTGTTTCTCCTGCTAGCCTCTTCTGCAACCTCAAACATGGAGCAAGACAGAACTGAGTGCTCGGACAAACTCATCGGCCTCGCGCCGTGCCTGCCTTACGTCAGCGGCGACGCCAAAATGCCTACCATCGACTGCTGCACTGGGCTGAAGCAGGTGGTGCAGAAGAGCAAGAAATGCCTGTGTGTCCTCATCAGGGATAAGGATGACCCTAATCTTGGCCTTAAGATCAATGGCTCCCTTGCCTTGGCCCTCCCCAATGCCTGCCATGCCCCTTCCAACATCACCCAGTGCATTTGTAAGTAATCTAATTCTATCCCTTCTCACTGCTTTTTCACTTTAGTATCTTACAAATACTGTCTGTTTCGAGTTAGTGATAATCATTATTTATACAACTTTATTCAAACAAGTTATTATTACATTTTCTCATTCGAAATTACTCAAAATAATCCCTCGTTTCTAATCACTTATACAATTATTCATCAAAACACACTCTAGTGGTATTTTGTAGTCATCATCTTAGATCGGGTATACTTCTTTGGGTTAAATGGACTTTAGTATCCTATTAGGTGAACATAATGTTTCTGTAACCTATCTAGGTTAATTAAGCTTTAGATTTTTATTTAACTATCTTTGGTGCATCTATATGTACACAAATTACATGGGTTTTCCTTGGATTTCTCAGTTGGGAATTTCATCAAACACCTTGAATGCACTTATATGCACACACACTCCATGGATTTTCACTTTATTTCTCAATTGGGCATTTTGTCGAACACATTGAGTGCATCTGAATGCACACAAATTCAATGGTTTCTGACCAGAATACTCAGTTGGGCATTTTGTCGAACACCTTGTGTACTGTGTATTTATTTAACATTGTTTATCAGCTCTTTTGCACTTAGCTCCCAATTCTACAGAAGCTAAGATATTCAAAGAGTCTCATTCCAGCAGTGCACCAACCACTAATCCAGATACAAAAGGTAAAAATCAAACTCAAATATCAATCTAACTTAAAAGAAGAATTCAGTACCTGAGTGAAGATTCAATCGGTTGGTTGATTTTGATTTTCAGTTCATGGGACTCCGTTCAGTGCCAACGAGAAAAGTGACGGTGGAATTGGGAAGAAATCAATCCGAGTTGTAGAGATGATGATGATGGAGATTCTGCTAGGGTTCTTCATTCTATCTCATCTCAATCTAATGTTAACATAGAAGTAAAAACCCATTTCCCATCAAATCCATAATATGTTCTCTCTCCTAATAATCTATGAGTTCTTGATTATCCGGCTTTACGATATGCCGGTTTCTTGCATTATTTAGTAGACAGAATTTGAGGCGAATTTCAAGTTTTTAATTCAATTTTCTGTGGAATCAACAAAATTCTTAACATTTGAAGAATTAATTTACTTACCAGTTTAGCAGCCCCCATTTTCAATCACTGAAATTTTTTTGTTGGGCCATTTTCATTTTCTGTTCTTGGGAGCTTGTCTAATGGAACAGGAAGATATACATTGAAGAAGCAGATTTTTTTTTTTTTTTTTTTTGAGTTTTTTTGAGTTTTAATATTTTAAGAGGCTATTAAATTGAGATTTTAATAGTATTTAGAATGATTAATCATTTTGAGTATTTAAAAATAATTATTGGAGTAAAAAACTGGTTTAGATATAGTTTTTAAGAGAATTTAGTATTAAAATTTATTTCGTTAAAAAAAATGAGAATTTGTTTAGAATATTTAAAAACAATGATTAGTAATGTTTGGACTCAAAAACTTATTTAAATATAGTTTTTTAAAATATTTAGAATGTGAATGTATTTTGAGTATGTAGAAACAATGATTAGAAACGAGCAGTAAAAAAAATTTTGAATATAATTTTTAAGAGTATTTAAAATTAGTATTTATAGATTGAAGTATTCAAACTCATAATGTTTTGGTTATTAGATCTTGGTATAAAGAGTATTTATAATTAGTATTTAGATGGAAGGACTCAAATTCATAATGTTTTGGTTATTAGACCTTGGTATGTTGAGGCTGAACTAGTGTTCTTGTTTGTATGACATTGTTAGGAATATACTAGATCAATTATTCCTTCTTTGTGTTACTAAAGTAAAACCTACGAGAATAAATTAAATACAAAATGAATTAAATTAATGTGATTATGTTGAATGACATTTGTAAATTAATGCGCAATAATGAGAGTAGCTCACCTTATCTTAAGAATGCTTGGACAATTTTTCACTACTCCTCACTTTATCGATGTGGGATATTATTAGATCATCAACCGTTATCGCAATATAATGTGATTGGCTTATCATTACTATGGGATGACCCAGATTTTTCTAAACATTAATCATAATTTTAGTCTTTATAATTTTATTTGTATTAATATTCGGAGAATTTTGATTTATAATGGGTGCTTTTGTAATTTTGTAGTCGAGGATTAAATTGCAAATATTAATACTTGAAGCTTTGTATGAATTGTGAGAAAAATTGTTATATTTCATCGAGTATTGAACTGATCTATATATACAGAAGGTCTACTCTAAAAATTGTAAGTTGAACTAATCTTCCGGCTTGATTTTCTACACGCTCCCTCAAGTTCGATGAGGATATTGTTTCTATGCTTGTTATGTCGAGCCTGAAGATTAAATCACTAAGACTGGTTCGATGTAGTGCCTTGGTGAATAGATCTGCAACTTCTTGTTGGGATGGCATATATCTTGGAGGTAATAATATTGGTCTCGATTTTTCGCGGATGAAGTGACAATCTATCTCTACATGGTTCATCCGACCGTGATGTACTAGATTCTTAGCAATGGACATGGCTGTTTGATTATCACATAACCTTTCAATGGAGCCTTCTATTTTTACTTGAGTTCTGTGAGAAGACATTTCAACCAAATTTCTTCACATATTCCACGAGCAAGTGAATGAAACTCAGCTTCAGCACTGCTTCGAGATACTACTTGTTGTTTCTTACTTCGCCATGTAATAAGATTTCCCCATACATAGAAACAACATTCTGATGTTGATCGACAATCTGTTGGAGAGCCTGCCTAATCTGCATCATTGAAAACATCTAATGATCGACTTTTAGTTTTCTTAAAAATTAGTCCTTCCCTAGGGTTATGTTTGCGATACAATATTCTATACAAGCTTCCATGTGTATTTTAGAAGGGTTTTTCAGAAACTGGCTTACTACATTCACTACAAAGTTGATGTCTGGTCGAGTATGAGTTAGGTATATGAGTTTTGGAACTAGTCGTTGATACCGACCATGATCAACTGCTTCATCGTCAAAGCTAAATTCTAGTTTATTATTTGCATCCATCGAAGTCTTTGTTGGTTTGCAACCACCCATCCTAGTCATCTTTAAAAGATATACCGCGTACTAATGTTGACTGACATAAATTCCTTTGCTAGATCATGCTATTTCCATTCTTATGAAATAGCTAAAGTGACCTAAGTTTTTCATTTCAAATTTTTTTAAAGCAATTGCTTAAGGTGGATTATTTATTCATGAACATTTTCTGTGTGAATAATTTCATCAACATACACTATTAATGCAACCAAGTTACCTGGCGAGACATGTTTGATAATAAAGTGTGATCAGATTGGCACTGTAGTATCTAGTTTTAACACATCGGTAAACCTTTCAAACCATGCTCGGGTGACTGCTTCAGCCTATGCAGAGATTTCTTGAGTTTACATACATTTCCTTTAGTGTATCTGTCTTTGAACTAGAAGGAATATCCAAATACAACTCTTCAATTAGGTCATTCAAAAATAAGTTTTTCCCATCAAATTGGAAAATTGACCAGTCCGGTTGGTTAAAATAGAGAGAATTACTCGAATGGTGTGTAGTATGAAAACGACACGAATGTTTCTTGATATTCAATTCCATAGGCCTAGATGTATCCTTTAGCTACAAGACAAGCTTTATATCTTTTTATGCTTCCATCTTGTTTTTATTTGGTAGTAAATATCCATCTACATCCTACTAAGTGCTTACCCGGAGGCAAGTCAACAAAGATATATGTACCATTCTTTTCTAGTGCTCCCAATTCTTCTAAGGTGCCTGCTTTCCATTCAGGTTTTTGTAATGCCTTGTGTACTGTGTAGGGAGTTTTGTCTAATCTAGTGTTGTCACAAAAGCTTTAAATATTGGCGCAAAGTTGTTATAAGATAAATGATATTGTATGGGATGTTGCGTACATGAACAATCACCTTTTTTGAAAGCAATGGGTATATTCATATTATCTTCTATTGCGCCGAGTACAACTTTAGTGACATTAGGATTTTGGTTCAGATGTCGGTTTGTTGTACTTGCGAAGGTTGTACATCGAGTTGTCTTGGTCTTGAAGAATAAACCTATAGTTTTGTCTGAGGTAGAGGCTTAGGAGGCCCAATCATGGGTTCAGTGGAAGACTCGTTAAGGATTCAGACAGACTGATGGAATGAAGGAGGAAGGAAAGTAAGGGAACTCAGGTAAGGATTCAGACAGACAGTTGAAAGGGAGGAAGAAAGGAAAGTGAGGCATGCAATCCCAATTTTGTTGTTTATTATCACTATGCTTCACTTGAACTATAGAATTAGGAAAATATGATTGGTTTTTGAAACAGGTGACATCTATAGTATGAAAAAATTGATGTGTTAAAGCTGGGTGATAACACTTATAGACCTTTTTATTGAGTGAATACTCAATCAAAATACATTTTAATGATCGAGCATCAAATTTATTGTGATGTTGAGGGTATATATGAACAAAATCAGTGGAACCTGATAACTTGAGTGGAAAAAGTATGAGACACGAGTAGAGATGTAGGATACAAAATAAGTAAATTTTCTAAAGGTGTTTAAAAGTTAAGAATGTGGAACGACATACGATGTATGAGATAAGTAGCAGCAAGAATAGCTTCACCACAAAAATGTTTTAGAACATTTGAAGTAAGCATTTGAGCTCAAGCTATATCAAGGAGGTGGCGATTTTTCCATTCTACCACATCATTTTGTTAGGGTGTGTAGACATAAGAACCTGGGTAAATAATGTAATGTGTTTGAAGACAAGTATCGAGAGTAGAGTTTAAGAAATCTTGTGCATTATCAGTTTTAAGAATTTTGATATTGGTTTGAAACTAATTTTTAATCATTTTATGAAAGGTGATGAATACTTGACTAGTTTCTGACTTGTCTTTCATCAGAAAAACCCAACTAAAACGTGTATGATCATCCCTTAATAGAAGGAACCATCGTGCCCCAATGACATTTTTTTATTTTTGCATGTCCCTAAATATCACCATGAGCAAGGGAGAATAGGTTAGATGGAAGATAAGCACGAGGTAAGAATTAACTTTGTGTATGTTCAGAGAGTTGACACACTTCATACTTGTACAATACATTCATTTTATTAATAAATAAATGCTCGAGATAATTAAAGTTTAGGTGACCTAAACGATAATATCACAACATGATAAGATTGACTTTATTTCAGGAATCTAGAAATTTAAAGACATATACTAGCTCACCACTAGACTGAACGATGCGTTTATTGATCAAAGGTATTTCCAATTTGAGAAGGTACAACCCCGCACACAGTTCAACATTGCTAATTCTCCTCCCGATCCCATGTCTTGAAAGATATACAAGTTAGCAAGAAACTTAGTTTCACAGTTGAAATCTTTGTTCAACTTACTCAAAGATAACAAGTTATAACCAAGTGTAAGAACAAACAAAACAGATTAAAGGCTTAAAGTACTTGATATTTGCACACTTCCAATCCCAATAACTAGAGTAGGGGTGTTATCCGCAATTTGAACACACATATCACCTTTATACGGACAAACCGTGTTACATAAAGATATGTAACTTGTCATGTGATTTGAGGCTCTAGAGTTCATTATCCAATCTGACGGAAGAGTTTGAGTGTGAAGAGCAAGAGGCTTTTGGTTACCTTGTTGTTGTACTTTCCTTGAATCATGTCCTGTAGATGGACTCGATTTATTCAACATCTACTGCAACATATCCAAAATATCCTTGTTGAGGGTTTGATTGGTTGGAAGTCTCAGATACAACAACATTACCACTACAATCTCGATCAGATCTAGGCTTCCAATTTGCTGGTTTTCCATGTATCTTCCAACATGTATCTTTAGTATGTCCCACCTTATTGCTGCTTTCAATAATTTGCTAGTTTCCAATGTATCTTCTAATTTGCTTGTTGATCTCTTGTGTTCTTAAAGAGACAGGACAAGTTGTGTTCCTAAAGAGTTAGGACAAGTTGTGTTCTTGATTAGTTGGATTAGTTGAGTCCCATTTGAGCCATGACAAGTTATGTTCCTGAAGAACCATGACAAGCTGTATTCAAGAAGAGTCAGGACAAATTGTGTTCCTGATTAGCTAAACTAGTACTATCCCTTTGATCTTGATAATAGTTGTTCCAAGGATTACTTAGAACCTACGAGCTAAACCTTAAAGATTCCCAAGCTTAGAGCTAATGAGCTTAAGATTCTTATTGACTTTCGAGCTAGGACATAAGTCTTTAAGTTCATATGGTCACTATACAAGTGGATTTAGTTTCAAGTTAATAACTAAAAATGTATACACTATATGGACTAAAGTAAGGGCGCCTAAGTTTTGATGACACTGTTAGTACGACTCACTTTGTAAGAGCTGGAAACGACCTTATCCTAGTTGTTCATGTGGAGACATGCGCGTGAAGGTGCCTATGCAAAATGGAGTATTTGCATAAGATATAACCATAAGTTTTATAATCGAGCTAATAATTGTGTTATAGAATCGCATCAACTACTTCACTAAGGATTATTGTACGTCAATGTGATCTTAATCTTGAGTGAGTTTCCAACTCCTACTTTATGAAAAAGTTCTTTGATGTGCACAGGTGAGATCAACCAAACAGTGCTGGGTCAATAAGCCTCCTCACGTTGGATATTTCCGTAGTGAGTGGCTAGAAACACAACATCATAAGAAGAAATTCACGTCTTCCCTAATATTGAGAAAGATGTAGATTTGTTCCCTTTAGAACTGATTTTGGGGCTTGAACAAAGGGTACTCACATCTCATTAGCGTGAGAGGACATTGGTTTATAGTGGGACTATAAACAACTTGTTTATTAGAGGAATCAGTGACACTTAAGAAGAAAGAGGTAACCACATGGGTAAAATGGATCTCTCGCCCAACTATAGATTACGAAAAAAAACTCGTGAATGACCATATAGCAGATAACCGATTATATCTGTGGACATAACTTGTCTTATAGTGCGAAAGAGTTCAGCATAACCTTTAGTGGAATAAGCCTGTTGTTAACGAATATGGATCCACAGGTCCCATGCTAGCTCATACTTGTTGGCACACTATTTGATTAGAGAGTGAATTTGAGTCTAGTGCCTTAAAGCACTCGACCGACCTAACATTTGAACAGATTTCAAATAACCAATAATTATCATTCATAATTTGATTTTCATATCAGATGTAATAAACATCTGATAAAAATCTAAATTGAGCTCTACTATGATTTATTAATTGTCAGAAGTGGGATTTGAACCCACGCCCTCTCATGAGGACCAGAACTTGAGTCTGGCGCCTTAGACCACTCGGCCATCCTGACACAAATTTCAAATAAGCGTTAATTTATAATTCATCATTTTATTTTATTACCTTATGTAATAAACATCTAATAAAAATCTAAATTGAACTCAAAGTATTTCTAATTTAAACTACTAAATTTATGATTTTTAGAAAATAAAATAATTAATTGTGAGAAGTGGGAAAAAATTATTCAAAGTTTTAGAAAAACTTCAAATACAGCAAAAAATGATTGAATCACGTTTAATTATTGACAGTATTCAATAAAATAAAATAAAATTATTTTGATAAATTTCAATCAAGTAAAACTAACGGATTAAATCAAGTGAACTTGAAATTGATAGATTTCAAATAAATTATACATTTCATATTTTGTCATGAGTGAAATATTTTTTAAAAGTTTATATTAGTTACAATTAGGTTGCTAGAATTTTTTATCTTCCACAAATGACCATAAATATATACAAAAAGATAAATGATATATTTTATAATAATTCATATGATGCCATGTGAGATTATTGAAATGGGCATTGTTTTATATTGAAAGATAAAATCAAATCCAAGCAAGTATCAGATTTCTCTTTGTATGTAATAGAAAAATTATTCTCTTCGGACGATAAAGTTCAATGCCCCTACGGTTTACATTGTTATGCTATAAAATCGAGATGAGGATCGAATTGTATATTTGGTTACCATAAAGTTTAGGGGTTGAATTGTAAGGATGTTACATTGTTATGTTATATTTGGTAACCATAGATATTAGAGAAAAAAAAAAGAAATGATAAAGAGAGAATGCAAGTACTCAAGGTTCCAAATAGAAAGGCTAGTATTAGTTGAAAATCACAACAAACAAGAAAAGGTTTTGTTGTTGTAGATGTTGGTAATGTATCAAGCAAAATCTAAAAATTACAAAGTAGAACAAAGAAGAGGCAAACTTGGTATGATTTCGATGTACTTTGTTTAAAGAGAGGTCTCTCAATGTAGAATAAATGAGTCGTATACCTCTGTGTACTTTGTCGTGAGAGCTTTGTTTGATGGAGAATTGTTGATAATGCATACAAAAAATATCTTATATTAATAATTGAGTTAAAAGGGAAGATCTTTTGTATTTACGGAAGGAACAACCGCCTGCATTGATATGAGATCTTTAGGATGATGCCAAAAATTAAAGTTATAAAGGCGTATGTTCAATTGAGATGTCCATGGAAGTGGGTCGAGAGTGAAGAATAGTCTCTCTTTCCCATCTCCACCAGCAAATGCAATCACTTACTCATCAAATTCATCGTGTTTGGTGGGGATTGGATATTGGGGGAAAAGTTTTCCATATTTATTTATTGAACATTTTTTATGATACCGATTGAACATTTTTCATTCCACGGGATGGAATGAAAATCTCATTCTATTCTTCTACATCGGTCATTTAATTGATTGACTATTTTGTTTTCAATCAAACGTTCTCCACTTGATTTTAAATGCATTTTACAAGAACCCATCTTTTTTCCATTATTAACAATTTTTTTCTAAATTTTTTTCATTCTAAGCAATTTCTTTAGGTTTTTTTGTGCAACAAAATAATAAAGTATACAATGTAACTATAGGTTGTAACTAACCGTTGATCTAATTCCCAACTGATTAGTTAAAGTTGGTTATGTAGTCTGTGTATATATAATCTTGTGGTTGTGTACTTCATATTCGAGTTTTAATGATATAATTTTCTTCTCTTCTAAAAAATGATCTTCATGGTATCAGAGCGGTGTGACTAACGTCAACCTTTCTCTCTGATCAACGTGGCTTTGTACTATTGATTGAACTTTCTTTTCGTCTGGTTTAACAAATCGTCCTTGCTGAAGTTTTTTTCCTCTCTCGTCAAAATCAGACGTTGCTTTTCTCTTTTCTCTTTCTCGATCCTCTCTTATGGAAATCTCTATGTCTGATGCAACTTCATCTTCTCTGGTACTATCTTCCTTAACCTCTACGCTTTTACATTTACTTACTAATATTTGCAATTTAGTCTTCGTACGTCTTGAGCCAAATAATTACGTTCTCTGGGCTTTTCAAATCACTCATCTTCTTAAAGCTCATAAGTTGTTTGGGTACATCGATAGGACAATACCGGCTTCGTCTCAGAAAATTGGTGAACCACCAGTTGAAAATCCCGAATATGAAGCTTGGTATGAACGAGATCAGGCCCTGATCACGTTCATAAATGCAACCCTATCTCAGTCGACCTTGGCATATGAAAAAAGGTGTCGATCATCGAAAAATCTTTAGGATTCTTTAAAAAGTTCTTCTTGTCCTCTTCAAAAACTCATATAGTCAATCTCAAAAAAGAATTACAGAGTGTAACCAAGAAATCCTGAGAAACTGTAGAGGCATACGTTCAACGTATCAAGAACATTGTAAATTAACTAGCTGTTGTATCGATTCAAATAGAGCCCGAGGATCTAGCTATCTATATGGTAAATGGTCTACCGTCTGCATATAATTTCTTTAAAACTTCTTTTTGGATTCGTTCACAGAGTGTTGGCTTTGAAGAACTGCTCACTCTTCTAAAAACTGAAGAATCAATTCTTGAAGAACAACACAAGATTGATGACAAATCCAATATACCTACTATTGCTATGGTTGCTAATAACTCTGGTCGGGGGTCTCGGCGTAGTTCCTTAAGAGGCAGATGGTGCAATGGTGGAGGACAAGGGTGTAACTCCTTAAATAATAGTGGGAATGTGACTTTAACCTCATAACATAACAATGTAAATACTGCCACTACTGACTCTACAACTGAATCTGTTCCACTTCAATGTCAAATTTGTAAAAAAATGGGTCATCATGCTCTTGACTACTACAAACGTATACATTTTTTTTTTTTATTAAGGATGACTTCCTCCCGCACGATTGGCAGCTATGGGTGCAATTTCTAATCATTCTTCTTACAACAATTTATCATCGTCTACTTCATCATCCTCGAATGTCTAGCTTACTGATACTAGATGTAATGCTCATGTTACCTCTGTTCTTGGTCATCTTCAATATTCATCTCTTTATAATGGTAATGGGCATATTCTTGTTGGTAATGGACAAACTGTTTCACATCATGGTAAGGGTTTCCTTAATACTCCCTCTTATACATTCACCTTATCTAATTTTCTTTATTATCCTACAATTTCATCTAATCTTCTTTTTGTTTATCAATTATGCCATTGACAATAATTGTTTTATAATCTTTGATTCTACTTCTTTTGTCATACAAGAAAAATCACCCAATAAAGTTCTCTTTTATAGTCCTTGTGCCAATGGACTTTATAGTATTTCTTCAAGATCTAAAATAGTGAATGGACTTCATGCTAATGTGGAAGTCAAGCAAAGTGCCTATGTAGGGCATAATAGACTTTTCAACTTTTCGTTTATTAACTAGGAAACTTTCTTGTTCTTCTATAGATAAAACTATTTGTCCTCATTGTATCTCAGGGAACATGTCCATACAATCTTTTTCTACTTCTATAACTCATACAATTGTACCATTAGAAATATTGCATAGTGATGTTTGTGAACCAGCTCCTATATATTCTATTAATGGTCATAAATACTATGACTATCATTGATAATTTTTCTCGTTATTGTTGGTTGTTTCCTATTTGTTTTAAGTCTGATGTTGCAAAGGTTAACATGGGTTTTATAGCCAATGTTGAAAATTCATTATCCAAGAAAGTAAAGATCTTTCGAAGTGTCAAAGGAGGTGAATATGTGAACCAAACTCTTCAAGATTATTTCATAAAAAAATGGATTCAACATCAAAAGGCATGTTCTCACACACTTCAACAAAATGGTGTTGTTGAACGTAAGCATAAACATTTAGTTCAAACTGTTATCTCCTTGCTTTCTTTATCAAAGGTACCTCTTTGGTTAATCATGTTCCAACACATGTGCTTAAGAACAAAACCCCTTTTGAAAAATTATTTAACAAAGAACCTTGTTATTCTGACTTACGTGTTTTTTGATGTTGTTGTTATTCTTTATTACGACCATATATTACTAATAAATTGGAGTCTCGTACAACACCATGTGTGTTTATGGGATATCCTCTTGAATATAAAGGATATCTCTGTTTTGATAAGCTGAATAATAAGTTTTATATTTCAAGACATGTTGTCTTTGATGAACAAAGTTTTCCCTTTGCTAATTCTTCTATTTCCTCTTCAACTTCTATTTCTACTCCCATTATTATTGATAATTCCTTGTCTTTAAATACAACTACTGATGTTGTTGATGACTCTTATAATTTGGTTTTTCCTTATACTAATCCATCTTTTGGTTCTAATCCCCCACAAATTACAGTTCCTTTTTCACCTCATATTTCTTCCGTTGTCTGTAAGGATGCAAATCCTACTAATGAGACTTCCACATGTTTAAATGAATCTTTGGAGCAAGAGTCTGTGACTTTTTGTGTTCCAAGTAGTGATCCTGAGTCTACTATTGCACTTGATATTGTTTCTTCTTTGGTTGAACCTGTACAAAATCTTCATCATATGCAAACTCTTGGGAAATCAGGTATCTCTAAGAAGTTTTTTTGGCACAAACTATTTCTATGTTTGAGATAGATTCCTTTACTCAAGCTCAGAGATTTCCTAATTGGCAAATTACAATGCAAGAAGAGTACGCCTCTCTTTGAAAGCAATATACATGGGATCTTGTTGATCTTCCTCCAGGTAAAAACTTAATTGGGGGATATATAAACTTAAAAATAATCCTAATGATAGTATAGCTCGTTATAAGACTCGTCTAGTTGCCAAAGGATTTCATCAAGAAAAATGTATAGATATCTTTGAAACTTTTAGTCGTGTTATTAAGAAACCTACTGTTCGAACTATTCTATCTTTTGCCGTGACTTTTGGTTGGTCTCTGAGACAATTAGATGTAAAAAACGCCTTCTTTCATGGAGAAAACTGGTTTGTAAACTAAGGAAGTCTCTATATGGTCTTAAACAAGCACCACATGCTTGGTTTGATTACTTTACTTCCAATCTTCTCACTTTTGGTTTTGTTTCCTCTATATGTGATCCTTCATTGTTATTAGAAAGTGTAATACCTCAATTACTTACTTATTATTTTATATAGATGGCATTGTCTTAACAGGTAACGATCAATCCTTTATATACTATCTTGTCCAGCAACTTCAGGTTACTTTTTAAATGACAGATCTTGGTGCCCTCACTTACTTCCTTGGACTTGAAATTGTTCACAAAGTTACAGGTTTGTTTGTCAATCAGCAGAAATACGCAAAGGATATCCTTCAAAGGTTTGGTATGTTAAATTGCAAACCATGTTCCACACCATGTTCAGGTCAGTCTTTGATTGGAAAATCCAAGGCTTGTTGTCTTGAGGATGGTGTTTCGTAAAGAGGGATGGTTGGTTCCCTACACTACTTGACATTCACTCATCCCGATCTCTCATTTGTTATATCTAGTGTATCTCAATTTATGCATTCACCGACTAATTTACAACTTATTGTTGTTAAGCGTATTTTTTGTTATGTTAGTGGCACTCTTACTATCCTATTTCTTGAATAGCTAAGAAATAGTCCACGGTGTCTCGAAGCACTACTGAGACTGAATATTGAGCCATGGAAACTGTTACTGCAGGACATTTTGTATTCAACAAATGCTTCGCGAACTTCATGTATGTATTCAGACTTCTCTTCCTCTATTCTTTGCTAACAAGTCTGCAATCCAGCTAGCTCACAACTCCATCATCCACGGTCGAACAAAACACGTTGAGGTTGATTACCATTTTATTCGGAAAAAGTAGCTTCAGGTGACATTGTCATCATATTTGTTTCATCAGCAAAACAATCTGCTGACTTATTTACCAAAGCTCTTCCTGCTCATAGAATCTGTTTGCTATGTTCCAAACTCATGCCTCCATAGATCGGTTGTGTTTGAGGGGGGATAATAAAGTATACAATGTAACTATAGGTTGTAACTAGCCGTTTAACTAATTCCTAACTGATTAGTTAGAGTTTATCATGTAGTCTGTGTATATATAATCGTGTGGCTGTGTACTTCATATTCCAGTTTTAATGAATATAATTTCTTCTATTCTTAAAAATATTCAAAAAAATCTCCATTTTTTATAGAAAAGATATTATACAAATATTTGAAAATCTCTTATAATTGTAAAAAAAAAAAAAAAAAAAAAACCCTTAAACCCATTGCATTTATTTTAAAATATTTATAGTACATCTTAAAATCAAGTTCATGTTTTGGGAAAAACTCTAAAAAAAATCAGAAACAGTTATAAAAAATAAAAAGAAAGACAAAAAAAAAAAAAAAAAAAAGCTTTGGAGAAGTAAAGCTAGAAAGAACTTTATAGGATTGACGTATCTTTACAATGTTGCTCACATATTTATATTGTTAACAAAGTGTGATCTAGTAATTACATTGACCATAAATAGATTCATCATGACCACTATAAGGAAAGTGGGTAATGTTGACATCTATATTTAAGTTTCAATGTTTGACTATCTATTCATAACACTAGCCCTTAGGTATTCATAATTGTCTCATTAAAAAGATTGCTAGGAAAATCCATTGGGAAAAAATCTCAGTCAAAGAAAAGAGTGTAGTAGTTACTAATCACACTCATAAAAACATCACTTAAGATTTTTGGGTAGTCATATTCCAATTATGCACCAACTTATAGAATGTTGCAATAAGTAATATCTTTCCAAAAAACATTGTCAAATTAATATTTGAATTTATCTTCGTTACGAGTCAAGTCATGAGTTTCACTTATGAATTGCAAGAGCATCAACATGATTTGAAGGGTTGTGGTAATGGTTGATGTACGAATCTCCATGATGAATAGTTCCTCCACTTGTGAATAAATAACATGTATAAGATCTAGTATTATATAAGTTAGATAATTAATGTGCACATAAATGTTTTTATCGCACTAAGGTAGGGTACGGCTAAACCAAAAGAAACATTTTCATTATTTTCTTGAAAGAGATATATTTCTTTATATCAAGTGAGCAAGTGAAAAAGCTATCAATGAAATGTTTAAAGAGTGTGCCTTCATTCAGGTAAAATCTCTATAAAATATTTATGTATAATATAATTGATAATAAGATATTTCATATGCTAAATGTTCAAATGCAAGCCAATCCAACACTTTGTTTTTTAGACCTTTCCTCTCAAATTCTTTCAAAATATCTTTTAGCTTTGGAAACTCTTCAAGAATTTCTATTATATTTATATTCATCAACATATACACAAATAACAACAAATATCTTGACTCTTGTTTCTGTAAAACTATATCTATAAGATGTGAATCATCTTTTTATACATGTTAGGAAAATTCGATATGTTGATGTTAGTTATTGCATCCACCACGGGCAAATATCCCTCATCATAATCTATAATTATTAGGCTTTTGCAAGAATTCTTGAGTACCAAATCTCGTATGTTGATTTTCCTATTTATGTTTAAATGTATCTTTTTTTTTTTTTTTTTTTGCTTGCCCATAATGTGTTGTTCTTTGACTTTGTGTTAAAGATCTAAGTGTCTTATTGCATTATGTAGTTGATGCATGTTCTTTTGAAATGGTGTTTGACATGTAGTATTTAGGCAAAGTAAATGTGAAATATTGATTAATATTATTAGAGGAATATGTTGTAAACAATTTATATTTTGTCTCTAATTGTGTTGTGTATCAAGGTTATTTTATAAAATTAAGCATGCTTGAAAATATGTAATACTTGTTTGCATGTTTGCATTAAGTTTACTTTTGCATGTGTCAAAGTTTTTTTTATCCCTTGATTGTTTTAGAGAGAAATGTTGATGAAGCTATGGTTTTGTAATGAACTTTGTGTTTATGCAATTATTTGTTTTGATATTGATTAGTTGATGTTTTTCTTTTAGCTTGATTAATGAGAGTGGAATTAACATTGTATTGTTGTGTTTATTTAAAGTGAAGCCAAGGTGGATATTGTTATAACTTTGTTTGGCTTAAACTTTAAATATATATATAACCATTTAAATAAATGTTAATTAGCTTAATTGAATTAAAATGTGTTTAGGTTAATTAAATACATTTTTATTTCAAAATTAATTAAAAGAATCATTAACTAATTAAGGGATTAGTTGCAATTAAGAAACTGGTTGCAGGTTTGTAGCAATCAAAGTTCCAAAGTTGAACTTGGATAATGTTTTTTAGCAGAAAAATGATATTGCTAAAACAGTAGAAGATGAACTTGAAAAGATAATTTTTAGTGTTATGCACTAAATTTCACTTTCTCCTAATTTCTGAATAACTTCTTTCAGATATTAGACCAGACGAGCATGTGAAGAGAGCCACAAATAATATTAATGCAGGTAATAATCCAATTCCACTAATATCCAAAATTTGACCATTTTTTGTCTTAAGCATGGTTCAAATTTTGTTAGTATCCCTACCATATCAAAATTCTTCCAATGTAAACCTTTTTTTTTTTACTCTTTCATTTTATTATTAATTTCTTGGATAACTTATTTTAGCTATTAGAATGAGGGTTTGGCAGTAGAAAAAAAAAAATAGAAGCAAAGAAAATTTTGCAGATAGAGAGCTGAGAATGAAGCTGAAGCCGAGAGTCTGGAAAATGAAGTCTGTTTAAAGGAAAAATGGAGATTGGGAAAATGAAAAAGAACATGAGTCTTGGGTTTGAGGGAGGGAAAAAAAAAATTTAGTGACAGGCAAAAATGGTGACGGGCTCCCGTCACCAAAGAGAATAGGTAACATGCAAAAACCGCCACCAAAGACCTTTGGTGTAACTCGCCAGGCAAAAACTGACACCAAATACATTTCGTGTCGTGTGTGTCGCGCGACATCAAAGATCATTGGTGACAGTTTCTGCCCGTCACCAAATGTCTTCAATGTGACCTGTATTGATGACGGTCATGTGCCAGACATCTTATTTTGAAAGGTGTCGGCATATGCCTGTCATCTATTCTCTGACTTCTACTAGTGCATTCACAATTAGCCTGAATCATTGAGTATCGACGTTCGTCAACAAGATATGCTACTAGTGATTATGTGTTATTAACTGAATGGGAAGAATCTGAGAGTTATAAAGAGACTATAGACGATGAGCACAAAAGAGAGTGGATTGATGCAATAAAAGAAGAGATGAAATCTTTACATGAGAATCACACTTTTTAGCTTATTAACTTGCCTAAAGAAAAAAAACGCACTGAAAAATAAGTGGGTTTATCGAGTGAAATAAGAAGAAAATGCCTCAAGACCACATTATAAAAAAAGAAGAAAGGTATTAACTTTGATGAAATTCTTGCTTTAGTTTTTGATATGTCTTCAATTCGTGTAGCTTTGGGTTTCACAACTAGCCATGACTTAGAAGTTAAGCAGATGGATGTTAAGACAGTGTTTCGTTATGGAGTCTTGGATAAAGAAATCTATACAGAACAACCAAAGGTTTTTTAGGAAAATGGTAAAGAGAAACTCGTGTTCAAGTTGAAGAAAAGTCTTTATGGGTTGAAACAGACACCAAGGCATTGGTACATGAGATTTGGTACATGAGATTTGAGTCAATTAAGCAGTTGTTCCCTTAAGAATTGATTATGGGGCTTGAACATATGGATCCCACCTCTCATTGGCCCGAAAGAACACTAGCTTATTGTTGAACTAAAAACACTTGTTCATTAGAGGAATCAGCGACACTTAAGGAGAAAGATGTAACCACATGGGTAAAATGAACATTTTGTCCCAACTCTAGATTAAGAACAAGCTCGTGAAGGATCATATGGCAGATGACCAATTATATCCTTAGGCATACAACGCGAAAGAGTTCAACACAAGCCTTTAGTGGAATAAGCGTGATGTTAACGAATAGGGATTGAATCTCGCGTCATAGTAGCTTTCAATCTATAGGCCCACCGATTTCTGGGCTAGCTCATACTTGCTGATACATTATTTTATTAGAGAATGAATTTCAAGAGTTCAAATTCACAGATTAATTATGTGGAGCTTTAAGTTTAATGATTAAGCTTAATTAATCAATATATTAGATATATTTAATTAATATTTATGAGATAAATATTAATTAGGAGAAATTAATTTATTAGATAAATTAATTATTGGATAATTATTTATTAAGAGATGTCAGTGATTAATATGTTGGACATATTTATTAGTGTAATAATTATTGGATAATTATTAAATGGAGAATATTAATTAATATGTCCAAAAATTGGATTAATAATTATTTGATGATTATTTAAGTGGGGAATCAATATATTGGATATATTTATTTGAGAAATGTACTTATTTAATAATATAGTGGATATATTATGAGATTGAGATTTATTGAATAAATATTAATTAAAAATAAATAAAATAATATATGGGATATATTGGTCAAATTTTTTTCCCTTTATTTGGGAAGAAAATTTTGTCCCTTAGAGGAGGAATGAAATTTTCAAAATTAATAATTAAATGGGAACGGGAAATCTTTGTTTTTATCTCAATATCTTTTAGTATTGGGTATTGGAAGATATTGTATTTTTCCTAATTTAAATATTTACTCATATACTATATATCAAGATCGTATAGGGAATAGTCGATCCTACTTAACATAAAGACCCGCTAGAATTATTCCGAGGCATTTGTCAATCACCTAGGATTCAAAATGTAGATTAATTGGATTAATCTAAAAATAATCAAATGGGTTGATAAGAAAACTCTAATTCTCAGCTCAAAGATCCAAGCTTATAATGAAGCAAGAACCCTTTAGATCTAAGAGATTAACACCTTCTTATGGATTTGGAACAACCAAGAGGAAAAGACTAAAATTTGGATTACATCTTTGATCAAAGAGCTAGAAGCGAGATATGGAAGATCTTGTTCTAGATTAGTCACTCCACAATCAAACTTGATCAAGATTAGATTGAATGGCTCATATGCATTCTTTCACAAGAATTGCAAAGGAACTTAGAAAAAAGGCAAAGAACATGCTCTAAATCTCTAAGAAAGGATATCTTGTAGAGAACTATTTTTCATTCACCAAAATCTCTCTCCATTTTACAACTAAATTCATGGCTTTTTATAGCTTAAACAAATTGTAACCTAAAACATTAAAAATATGTTTAAAATTGAAAATTTACATAAAATATTCTAAAACTCGAAAATTTATGTTTATTTTACTAACTTCAAATGTTCCAACTCTTCTAGAGTAATTGAAGATCTTGTGGAATTCCATGATCCTTATCGTGGCTTAATTATTTTTGTTATTCACACGCTTTTTTCGTGTTAAATGCATGCTCCAGCCCTCTATTTCCAACACCATATGCTTTATCTATTGTGAGTTTGATGCATGCCATGGTAAGTACTAGACCTTATATAGCTCATGTTGTTGGTGTTGTTAGTCATTTTATGTCCAATCTAGGAAAATAACATTGGGGGAGAGGCAATCAAGTGCATCTTGAGATATTTGCAAGACACTTCTAGTTTGCAGCTTACCTTTGGAAGTGAAAAGTTAGTGCTTACGGGCTATACTGCTTCAGATATGGTAGGAGATCTAAATAACTGACAATCTTGATCGGGTTATTTGATGACGTTTGCAAGTGATGTAATGTCTTGGCAGTTAAGACTGCATAAACGTGTTGCACTTTCTACTACAAAAGCAAAATAAAAAGTAGTAGTGGAAGCTTACAAAGAGATAATGTGGATGAAGAAGTTTATGCAGAACCTTGGGCTTTAAGCAACAACAATACATGATATAATGTGATAATTAGAGTGTTATTCATCTTGGTAAGAACTCTATCTTTCATTCTTGAACTAAACATATAGATGTGAGGTATCACTTAATGAGACATGCATTGAATGATAGTTTGTTTAACATTGAGAAGATACACATTGATCATAATGGATCAGATATGTGATCACTAGAAGAGAACTTTACATTTCGTTCTGCTGTTGGAATGGCATGCAAGTTTCTTCACATAGTGAAAAGAGGAGACTTGTTGGGTTATTTTTCACTTTGTGGAGAAGGCCTACATATAAACCCATTAGGGCTTTGTATTTTAATATATAAGCATCCAAATAGAGTTATACAGTTAAAAACAAGGTAGAATTGAGAGAGAAAAAGAAAAAGTGAGAAAGAAAAAGATTTCGCCCAGTTTTCGTTTTTCAGCTTTTTTGAGGTAACCAATCGTCGGCTCGAGCTGAAATTTTGACACCATTTTCAAGACATGAGGGTTACAATATGAATGGTGGGAGATCATATTTGGAGATTTTGTGGGGTGATTTGGTTCTACAACTTGTGAGATAATTCTTTTTATTCCTCTTGATTAAGTATCGTTAGTTGTCGAGATTCTTTATCTTGATTTAGTGTTGTTCTAAGAAAGTTGGGTAGTTGTTTCAGTACACAAAGAAGGTGGGTTGGGGTTTAGGAGGTATTTTGAGCACATACTTTTAGCTTTAATAGAGAAAGGGCTTGGCATTTCACTCTTTGTTGTAGGGTTGTCACGGATTGGCCGGCCATATTGATAAGAAGTCCAAGGAGTTTTTTCTTTTTCTTATCAATGAATATATCTCTTTACTTGTATGACTTAGATGAATATGTGTTATACCTCTAGTTGTAACCAGAAAGAACTTGTTGTAGCTCATTATTGATTATAGTGGAGATTTGACTTCGGTCCATGATTTTTTACTCCTTGCCTTGAGTAGGTTTTCCACGTTAAAATCCTTATGCATTGTGCTTGATTTATATACATAATGCTTGCTGATTTTCCTTTAGAGACACAAGAGGAGGAATAATTGATCTATAGACATAGTGTTTATTTCTAATAAATACTACGCTAAATTTATCTCTTTAATTCTAAAAAAAAAAAATCATGTATTTTAAATTCTCATTAATTTTTAAATTTTCTTTTAGGAAACAAAATGTTAATAGATTCATAAAAAATTTATTGACAAAGTTTTTTTTTTTTTTTTTTTTAAGAACAGTAATATTTTTGAAACAAAACTTTAGAGTTTTAACATTGAAAGTTAATTACAAGGGTTTTTTTTTTTTTAATTCATCTAAAATTAATGACAAGGATATTTTTTAAAACGTTTTTTTTAACGGCATTGTATACTTTTTAAAGTTTATGTGCTTGACACAAATTCTAATGTTCAGGGGTAGGTTTAATATGTGATTTTGCACGAAAAATATTTTTAACTTCAAAAATCACTTTAGTTAATTATTTCGATTTTTAAATTTTAGTTTAGCTTTTAAAAATATATATAAAATGTAGATATCAAAATAAGAAAATTATAGGTTAAACAGATTCACTATTACAAAATTAGGATACGATGACCGTAAAAAAATATCACAAACAGTTTGGATGATACATTTTTATAATCATTGTAACGGACATCATCTATCATCTATTCTCTTAAGTTGCACTTCATAAAAAGTGTCATTAAAGCTCTTTAGATGATACTTTTTTGTAATCATTGTATCACACATCATCTATTCTCTTTAGACGATCATTCATAATAAATCTTATGTTTTTAATCATTGTGAGCTAAATTTCAAAAAATAAAATAAAATAAAATACTTATCAAACAAAGTCTTTAAGTTTTCAAATATATTCAATACTTTGAAAATAATAAACTTCCTCAAGTATTGTGCTACTCTTTTGTCAAATTATTATTGGCCAAAATTAGAAAAAACCAATAAGAAAGTATTTTTATTGAATAGCATATGATTCTCTCTCATTAATTCTTTTTAACTCTCAATTTTTTTTCTACCACAATTTTTGCTCCTTCCTCTTTGCAAACAAAACTAGGTTTTATTGCTTTTCTTCACACTCTTATAAATTAACAAAAGTACTCAGATATTTGTTCTTCTATTTGCACAATATGGTGGTTTTTAACATTGTCCACATCAATTTTCATGATTTTCAAGCACTATTTAGTAAACATCAATTGAGGTATTTGTTTTCTTGTTGTCTTAATATAAATAGTTTATCCAATTAGTATTTTATAACACTGTGATAATTTTGTTTTTTTTTTTTACAAAATATGAAATTCGGTATGTTTTGATATACTTAGGGTTATATGATTCTTAAACTTTGGTATTAATAGAATATAAATGATGGATTGAATAGTCGTTTTTGTGGTGATTATAGATGAAAATCAGTGGAGGAAACAATACGACCATTCAACGTCCTTCGTTTTCTAATTTGATTCCCCTACGAAGATACATTGACGAACCAATACTAGCATATGTTGAAGGTGTGTATATTGAATCTTCAATACCTAAACGTACTATTATTCTTTGCAACAAGGAAATATGTGTTATCTCTTGCTCAAAAGTAATATCAAACATAATATAATTGACGTAGATGTCATGTTCATTCCATATACCATTATGAACAATTCTAATAGGATGAAGTTCGGACAACCTATTAATACAGTATATAATATGTTAATAATTAATATAATACCAAACAATAAAAATATATTAAGAAGAACATATTTAAAAATTCTCATACTTAAACAATATGCCATATATTATTACAATTTTTTTTTTTTCGTGACTTATTAACACAAAATCCTATTTGATAATGTAATGGAGAAAAAGTAAAATCTTACTCTTTTTTAATGGTTACTTATGTGATAACAATGAAATTGACAAATTAATACAAAAAAATGAAACATGTAGAGAATATTAAATGGTCAAACATCATAAAAATGGAAATAATTTCAAAATTGTATGTATAATGCCATGTAATAAATTCATAAAAAATTTCATACTCGATTTTATATAAAATGAAAAATAAATTTGAATATTGGAAAAATAAATATGCAAATAAAATAAGATTTGAGTACATTGGTAAATATTATACCATACTTAATATTTATACTAAATTCCCTTTTCAGTAAATAGAGTTTTAAAAATTCAAAGCCATTATTTTAACATTTTTCATCCAAAATTTAGTTTTTTTTTTTTTTAACATCCAAATTTAAGTTTTACTTTAACTTTTTGTTCAAGTTTATTCTATCTTTTAAATTCTTTTAATGTCCAGAAGATTTTTTTTTTTTTTTTTTCTTAATAAAAACATTTCAAGGATTTCCAACCTAAGTTTAAAAAAAACATATGAAAAATCATGGTATATAAATAAATAAAAAAAAAAAAATAGTATTTTAAACACAAATCCCTTAATTTAATGATTTTTCGTCTACCAGAAATATTAATTATGATTTTCTGAAAGAATTAACAACATTTAAGTTTTAACTTTTATGTATTTAAAATTTCCAATTTTCGTACTTATTCACCACGTGATTTCAATATAAGAAAGAACAAATCAACATTAACAAAGAGTTCAAACTATATATGAACCACTTACCTAACATATATAAACAATATTAATAATAACAATAAGGTATTTCCCATATTATTGTCATTTATGGACGTATACTATATGCATATGCGGGGTGACAAATTACTTTAATCTTTGGAAGCAGTCCAAATCTCACATAAAATGAGGATGATGAGTCTTTATTTTTGTCCTCTCTCCTCTGGTAGATAAGATCAAACGAATCAGTGGTTAACAAATGACGTTGTTATATAACGATATTAATCGAAATCTCTCATTCTTCTTCTAACCTCTCTCTCTCTTAGATAATGAAACAAAGAGATATACGGATAGAACTTGTTAAAAAGTAAAGATGTAGATAAGGGATAGAGAGTTAACGGAAGGATATAATGATTAAAGCAAAATTGGCTATATTCATTTTAATCTTGTTACAATCAATATTGATTTACAAAAAATCGTATAAATTGATACAAGTAGTGGTATAAAATATGTATAATCTTTGATTTTATGGATGAATACGTCTCTCAATTGTTTAATAATTAAAATATAAGTTGGATGGTTAAAAAACTATAGAATTAATTTTGAGTTTAACTTAATTGTGCGTATCAATTGATATGGATTGATTTCTTTTTTTTTTTTTTTCTATATTTGAATAACTTTTTAAAATTTTGACATGAATATATATTTGGGGTGTATATGAGTTGGGAAATTTTCATTTTTTTTCAACACAACCCAACTCATTTATGAACATGACCCGACCCAATCTATTTGTAGACATAACTCAACCCAACTCAATTCACTAATCTATACCATCCTATATATTTAAGCAACAAATGTATACATTTTTCAATTTAATTGATTGATCAATGAGTCGTTTTTGTTTTAAATTCAAACAAAAAATCTACATAATAACATTAATTAATCATTCAACTTCAATTTATACCATTTTATATATTATAAAGATTATGTAAAAAAAAATTTAGAGAACAAAAAATTTAAAGATAATATTAAAATAAAATAAATGTATGCATATATAAATATTTATAGGTAAATAAATATTTTATAAATTGTTAATATATTCGAGTTAGCTCGGGTTAAGCCAAATTAATTTTAGGACAACCTAAGAATCAACCCAACCCAAATAAGTTGATAACTCAACTCGTCAAATTGGGTTGAGTTGCTTCGTGTTTTTTTTTTTTTTTCAACTAGTTAAAAAATCCTATTAAATAGTACATTTTGTTGAAGTTATTATTATACACTGTGGTATTTTATTGGTATAATTGTTTTATAACTAAATATTAAAGTTTGGTTTGATAAATTTTTTTTTTTTTTTTTGAAAAATTAATACTTACAAAATCTATTCCACCTTGAAGAGAGGACAAGAAATAACGGTTTAATTAAATGTCTTTGTCATCATTGACTTTTATTTCATTTTTGCTAAAAAAAAAAAAGCTATTGTGAATTTGAAATAAGAACATTTTTCACTCGTATAGATTTGAGCATGTTGAAAATGTATTTCTCATTATTTTTTTATTTTTTATTTTTGAAACAAAGGCAATCACATTAAAAACCACAATAGTACCGAGAACAATCCTCTTCAACACAAGAGGCCACCAAGGGGGGAGAGTCCCCCTCCAAAAAAAAGGTCAAATTCTCCCTCGAAAAAGGGAAAAAGTTCCAAATGACCGCTTCATTGCTAGAGTTTTTGGCTAACATATCAGCCATCCTATTACAAGATCTATTACAATGGAAGAAAAACACTTCTCCAATCAAGCAAGAGAGATAACTAATGTCCTGAACAATATTATTAAACTCAGAGAGATCACTTTCAACATTCACCAAAGCTTTGATCACCCCAATTGCATCAGACTCCACCATCAGGGGAGGGATCCACGACCAAGCCTGCCGCAAATTCTTCAGTCCTTCTCTAATCGCGACCCCCTCCAACACTTTGACCGAACAGTTCCTATACCCCATGTTAGACCCAACAAGAATCAAAGCACCTCTACAATCACGAACCACCCAGCCAATTCTACCATCAACCGATCTTGGGCACACCGAAGCATCAGTATTAAGCTTCCAAACACCACCCGGAGGAGCTTTCCACACCTCAGCTCGAGGCTCGACCGCTCTCCCAAACGATCTTGACAAACCTGAAAAAGAAACATCATGAATATTAATCATTTTTTCAACTCTAATCTGAAGCTTATGGAACTCAAACTTTCCATTCCTAATCATCAGCTCGTTCCTATAATTCCACAAACTCCAGATAATAATCAAAGCTTTAACTCTATCATTTTTATCAATTTTTAAACAAAGCCCTTCCCAAAAATCAATACCATTCTCAACCCTAAAAAAGCACTCCTTAAAGTCATCAAACCAAAGAAATATATCGTTCCAAAGCCCAATGGACTTTTTGCAATCTTTAATAATATGCATATTAGACTCTCTCCTTTTGGAACACAACGGACACGTAGTGTCAATATCAGTCCCCCGATTATAAATATTGCACTTAGAGGGAATAGCATTTGCAATGACACTCCACACCCCAAGCTTAATTTTCGGGGAGCAGCGAATATTCCATAAACTATCCTAAACAGCAGCAATAGGTTCTTCCCCAGAAGGAGAGGCCATGCCTCTATTAGCCAGATCCAGAGCCAACTGATAAGCACTTTTGACCGAAAACAAACCCTTTGAGCACCGGTTCCACATGATCTCGTCCTTCCCTCCCCTTTCACCGAGGGCCATACCCAAAATCACCTCGGCATCCTCCAAACAGAAACCCTCTCTAATGGCCTCCTCCCTCCACCTACCACCTTCCTCAATAAGGTCAGTCACCCTTCTTTTATCCCACTCATGGGCATCCATGATAACAAAAGGATTTCCTTTCCTATCAATCCACGGGTCGTGACCAATCTCAATCAAAGCCCTGTTGTCAACCTTCCATCTATAACCCTGCTCAAACAAATCTCTTCCCCACAGAATACTATGCCAAGTATATGAAGGGTTACTACCCAGCTCAGCTTTCAGAAAGTTGTCATTTTTAAAATATTTCCCAGTCAGCACCTTACTGATAAGGCTATCAAGATTTTTCAGGATTCTCCTATTGTGCTTGGCCAACATTGCCTGATTGAACAAATTTAAGTCCCTAAACCCCAGACCTCCCTCATTTTTCCTCCTACTAAGATTTTTCCAAGCCATCCAGTGAGCTTTGCTCAGACTTCCATCCACCCCCACCAGAACCAGGCACACAGCTTATCCAAGCTATCATTAAAAGATTTCGGAAGCTTAAAACAACTCATTGTATAATTAGGGATAGCCTGGCCAACCGCCTTGATCAACACCTCTTTATCCCCCTCTAGACAACATTTTCCCTTTCCAAGCCTGAAGACACTTCTCCAGACACCTCCTAACTGAATTAAATAGCCCTTTTTTGTCTCTTTGATTTCTAGACGGCATTCCCAGGTGGACACCTAGATTATCATTGATCTTTACCCCCAGAATTTTACTGAAATCTTTCATCCTGACCAAACCAACACACCCACTAAACAGCACCCCCGATTTATCATAATTAACTTCTTGGCCAGAAGCACTTTCATAACAATGCAAAATTTCTTTAACTTTAGAACAACCCTCCTCATTTGCCCTGAAAAAAATCAGACTATCATCAGCAAAAAAATGAATGAGAAATTGGAGGACAATAATGGTTTATCTTAAGACTTTTAAAAGAGTTCAAGGATTCTTCCCTGTTAAGAAGAGCAGAGAGACCTTCCGCACAGATAAGGAACAGATAAAGAGAAAGCGGATCCCCTTGCCTTAGCCCTCTTTGGGGAACAATCTCCCCATACACAAAACCATTGATCTTTACAGCATACCTGACAGAAGAAATACATCTTTCTACCCTGCAAATCCAATCTTCACTAAAACCAAGCTTCCTCATCATGCCCAACAGAAAACTCCATTCAACCTGATCATAGGCCTTACTCATATCAAGTTTTAGCATCACCCACCCATTTTTACTTTTTTTACGCTTACAATAGAATGAATACATTCAAAACCAATAATTACATTGTCAGTAATAAGTCTACCTGAAACAAAAGCCGTCTGATTAGGAGAAATTACCTTGTGCAGAATACCTTTAAGCCTATTAGCCATATATTTGGCAATAATTTTATAGATCGTATTACATAAACTAATGGGCCTAAACTCCTGAATCTTACAAGGATTCAAAACTTGAGGAATGAGAGTGATAACCGTTTTATTCAAATTACCAATCTTCTTTCCCTCATTAAGAACCCTGAAACAAAGCTCTGACACAAAATCTCCAATAATATCCCAATACTTTTAAAAAAACCGAGCATTAGTGTCGTCAATGCCCGGGGCCTTGGAGGGATTCATCCCTCGCAACACATCTTCCACCTCGAACCTAGTAAATGGTTTATCTAACCAAACCTCATCCCTCACATAAATGTTTTTCTCAACTCCCAAAAAAATACGCTCACTAGCATCACTAATCCCTGTAGTCGAAAGGAAAATCTTCCTAAAATAGTCAATAGCAACCGAGGCTATATCCTTATCATTTTCAGCCCAAATCCCCACTCACTCCTAATCTTAACGATATTGTTAATTTTTTTCCTATGGAAAGCCCTCAAATGAAACCATCTAGTATTTCTATCCTCCCATTTTAACCAATCTTCTCTCGATCTTTGTTTCCAGTAAATTTCTTCTTCCTCAAGAAGCTTCTCAAGCCTACCCTCCGTTTTAATTATCAAATCCATCCTAGAATTATTGCTCTTGCCAATCAAGTTTTCAAGCTCTTTTTCTTTAACCATAATGGCCTCCCTAACCGAACCCTTAAGTCTTTTTTTTATTCCAATTATTTAGATTAGATAAACACTTTTTAATTCCCATAAGAAAATTATCCACATTAACCCCTCTCATCTTATACCCATTCCAGCTCTCTCGGATTATCTCCCCACAATCTTCATGTGACGCCCAGCTATCCTCAAACCTTAAAAGATTGTTCACAACTTTTTTCCCCACATTATCAAATGCATTCTAATTAAACTCAGCAATAATCGGCCTATGATTCGACGAATGGAAATTATAATGAACAACACAAATTTTATCAGTTAAAGCAATAAAAGAAGGGTTCGCGAAATACCTGTCAAGACGACATCTAGTAGCTAGCCTGTCCTTCTTATTTTTAATCCAAGTAAACCTCTCACCATCAAACCCGAGATCAATCAGCGAGCACCCATTGATCACCTCCCTAAAATCTTTCATCCCGGACTCGCACCTACTGCTACCAAATCTCTACTTTTCAGCTTCAATGATCTCATTAAAGTCGCCTCCAATAATCCAAGACAAATCATACGCTTCACTCAGCCTTCTAAGCAGCTTCCAAGAATCTTTCCTTTTTGCTAACACCGGGTTCCCATAAAACTCAGAAAATCTCCACTCAGCACCCTGACTGCTAACAACCGCATCAATGTGCCCCTGCGAAGAGGAACTAATCCTAACATTCAAAGAAGAGTTTCAAAGGAGTATCAGGCCTCCACTAGCCCCAATACTCGGCACACACCAACAACTATCACAATCGACCAACACCTTAATACTATCCAGCTCCAAACCATTACATTTAGACTCACTAAGAAAAATTAACTGAGGACCCACTTTGAGCACTTCATGGCGAAGCGCCCTTCTTGCCCGGGGATTTCCCAACTCCCGAACATTCCAGCATAATATTTTCATTGCCTCCGGCGAGACTGCTCCACAGTCTCAGCTGATATCCCGCTGATACAATCAACGTAGTTCGATCTTCCTTTCTTTCCACTAATCGCAATTTCCTCATCCTCCATCCCATGTTTTGCCCCACAAATACTTCCTCTCGTATTATCAGTCTTCATATCGCTTCCCTGGAATGCTCTAAGTCTTGCCCTTCTTTTCCATCTCATAGTAGAATTGTTTGAGTTTTTATCATCTTCAAAAGACCTATTACTTACAATCGTCCCCCTGTTTTCCTCTAATATGTTTTGACTTCAATCCCTTCTTTTTTGCCTCTTTTCATTGCCTCTCCAAACAACTTTTCCTTCTTTTTTTTACAGTCCAATAACATTGTTTCATTACACATCAAAGGGCCTTTAAATTTTTTATCCACTAAGCCCAAAAAAATTCTTTTCCAGCATTCCATACTGTTTTGCTCCAGATCCACCTTCCAGCAATTCCCCAAATTCCATCTATTTTGGCCTAGAGTTTATGCCCAGTCTTTGACCAGAGTTTGATAATTTACCACCACAGTCCGGCCCAGACAACACAGGCCCACCTAACCTTTCAGCACAGCCCAAAGCAGCAATACCCTCAATCTTTTTTCTCGCTAAATGGCTAAATCCCCGCCCAAAATCTTTTTCCTCTGCAACCCTAGCCTCCCCTTCTATTTCCGTAACCCTACCAACACCAGCAAATTGAATCGACTTTTCCTCTTCTGCTGTACCTTGCAATCTTTCACCATCAACACATTTTTCCCTAAAACACGGTCTGCCATCACTAGCCATTCTATCTTTGCCCGAGTCGCTCAGAGTACGACGACTCAAGGTTTAGTGACTCGGTTCCGATTCGAACTCGTTCAGGTGAGTCTCTTTTTTCCTTTCAAACATTTCTTGCCAGCTATCTCTCTGTGTTCCACTTCTCCGAACAGCGGCTACCTCCTCGACCAATCCAGCTTCGACTTTATCATTCTCCTTCAGCAAATCTCGTTCTAGACTTTTTTGGGAATTATCATTTTTCCTCAAACTTCCCCCTCCTCTGTTTCTATCTCCCACGAAGTAGCCATTCGACAAACCATGTCGTCTCAACGGACTTCCTTCCCTCAAATCATCACCAAACGGCCATTGTTTACCTTCCTCCACTACCGTAAACAAATAACTTGCAGCAGTATGACCCATATGACCACAACCTCTACAATACTCTAGCAGCTTCTCATACGAAATCTGGGACCATTTCTCCTCCTCCAAGGTACCACACTTAACCTTCGACGCTCTTCTTAAAGGTTTCGACACTTTCAAAAGCACTTTAATTCGTATAAACTTTCCCATGTTCCTGTTATCACTTTCTTGGTCCCATTTCACAAAATCCCCCACCAGGTTTCCCATTTTTTGAGCTCCCTCTTTAATATGACACACCGGTGGGACATCATGAATGTGAATCCAGATAGCTGCTTTGTCGAACTCCTTCTTTTGTCCCCAGACATTTGTTCCAGAACGAGCAGCGCGTTGTCAAAGGTCCACGGGCTTCTATCTAACACTCTGTCTTTTATAATTTTAGAGGCAAACGAGCAAAGAAACAAATTTGCCCCTAACACATCGATCCTCACTTTCTCTTATGCATTCCAGATTTTGGGAATCAGCTTCCTAAAAGCATCCGAACTGATTGCCTTTGCAGAGAACACTTTGCAAGCTATTTCACACTCAACATTCCCTTTGAAGTTACTAATTTCTTCATCATCCACCTCAAAAACTAAACCCTTCTCATCCTCCTCCAACGTTAGTCCGTTCATAAGTTCTGCAAAGGATACGACATCCATGGTAAGTCCTGCTTTTACTCCTAAATCAGCACTTAAACCCAGCCTTCTCCCCCGAGCAGCACCACAAGCAACCCCACCTTCCTCACCCAGAGGACCTCAAACTCTCGAGTTTTAACGAGACCCCTGATTAGACATATTTCTCATTACTTAATTTAGGACATTTGTCGAAAGTCAAAAGGATTAAAGTGTTAGAAAAGATCACTAGCGTAGTATTAAAGTTGATGTGAGGAATGTTAACATAGAGAAGAGTGGAAATGAGGATACTACCTAGCTAGTTATAATATGTGTAACGATAAGGTTATTTGCATATCTATTATGACTGGCTTGTGGTGCTTTCATAACTATGCTTAGCTAAATGCTAATGTGATTTCCTTCAATGATGTTAGGATATCTTGTACTATAGTTGCCCATTGCTTAGGTTACTACATATCATACTACCTTAAAGTGTGGCTTAGTATGGAAAATTATTTTTGAACTATTTTGTCCAGATGATTTTTTAAAATTTCAAATATGCCACTCAATAATTATTTCTGATATATTTAAGAAAAAATATAAATAAAAAAAATGATGAAAATGTGTGTAAACATCTTAAATAGATATGTAATTGATCATTAATGTGTAAACATCTCAAATTGGAATATAAAAAGTTCTTTTTTTCAAATTAATAATTTTAATT
>JBBMEG010030719.1:0-22371 GCA_037832605.1 Cyclanthera cordifolia
TGACATCTTCTTACTCTTCAACATGCTTCGAGCCATGTTGAGTATGGTTCTGTTCTTTCTCTCAACAACTCCATTTTACTGTGGAGCATATGGAACTGTCATAGACCGGCGAATTCCATTTTCTTCACAAAATCTTTTGAATTCATTTGAAGTGAATTCTCCTCTCTGTTCAATATTAAAGATTTTATATACATATCACTTTCTATTTCAATAAGAGATTTGAATATCTTAAACATACTAAAAAACTCTGATTTCTCTTTAACAAAATATACCCAAGTCTATCTGCTAAAATCATCAATAAATAATAAGTAATAACTATTCTTACCGAAAGAACTTGGTTTGATTGGTCACAAAGATCAGTGTGAACAAGCTTTAGTGGTTTTCGTGCTCTTAAAGAAGATTCTTGTGGAAAACTCATTCTTGATTGTTTCCCGTAAAGACAAACTTGACAAAGTTGACCTGATGTTTTACATATGACAATCCTTTCACCATGTCTTTCCTTGCTAGTAGTCTTAAGTCGTCAAAATTCAAATGCCCAAATCTCATGTGCCAAATCCATGATAGATCTTTTACACATGACATTAAAAAATTTTCAACGCCAGTTTGAATGTTCAACAAAAACATTCTATTCTTCGTCATTTGAACTTTGGCAATCATATTATCATGAATATCTCTTATTGAAAGACTATTATCCTTCATCAAAACATTATAGCCTTTCTCCAAAAGTTTCTCCAAACTCAAATTATTGTTCTTCATATTCGGCACATAATAAACATTAGAGATAAACTCATGTTTATTATTCTTCAAGTTTATCAAAATATTTCCTTTATCTTTCACATGAATTTTAGTAGCATCGCCAAATATGATATTTCCACCAATCGATTCATCAAGTTCCACGAACATTGATTTATTTTCACACATGTAATTGCTTGCACTGCTATCAAGATACCATGAGCTATTATCAAATGTCTTTTCTCCTTTACTTGCTAGTAGCAAAGATGATTCACCGCATTTAATTTCTTGCTCAACATAAATGACATTCTCTTCGAATTTATTTCTACATTCCCATGAACAATTACCATACTTATAACAAGTATAACATTTAACTTGAATTTTATCATCCTTCTATCATTATTATTCGATCTTCCACCATATGGTCTTGAGTAATTTTGCCTACCATGACCTCTTGATGAGCTAGTACTTGCAATACTTTCATCGAAATTTCTATGATTGAAATTTCCTCTATCTTGTACTCTAAATTGGCCACCCCACGATTATGACCATGTTCTCCACCTCGATTGTTTATTTCTTGTTCTTCTTTTATATCTTTCAACTACAACTTTGACTGAAAAAGTTGCTTAGTTGTTTGTTTGTTCTTCTTGAGAAGCTTTTCTTCATGGGCTTGTAAAGTATCAACTAGTTGATCAATAGACATCGTACTCAAATCCTTTGATTCTTCAATTCCTACGAAAATAAAGTTGAATCTTTTTTCCAATGAGCGAATTATTTTTTCAACTACTAGCTCATCATTTAATGTCTCACCATATCTTTCATTTCATTAACTACCGCTAGCAATCTTGAAGTATAATCTAAAATTGATTCACAGTTTTTCATATGTAATGATTCATAATCACCTCTTAATTTTTGAAAGCGAACCTTCTTAACACGATCTACTCCTTTGTAAGTATTTTCCAAAATTTGTCATGCTTGCTTCACTGTAGTGGCTCCATAAATCTTCTCAAAATTTGTATCATCAATTGCTTGATGAATGATGATGAATGCCTTTTGATCTTTCTTTCTAATATTTTGCAAAGCTTCTCTTTGAGCTTGATTTAATGCTGCATCATTTTCAGGCTCGTCAGAGCCTCTATCAACAATTTGTCAAGCATCTTGCGAACAAAGTAGAGCTTTCATTCGAATTCACCAACTATTATAATTTTTTTTCGTCAATCGAGGAACTTGAAATGGAACCATATTGTTGTTTGCCATTTGCAAAAATAGTTCTCTACTCAAGCTCTGATACCACTTTCTTGGAAGCGTGTTATAAATACTCACAGAACAAAGAATTCAAACAAAGAATATTTCACTTGTATTAAATAACTTTTCTTTGAAGCTACAAACTTGATTGACACTTTTCTCTCAAGCCACCTTACTTTTTATCTTATGTTTGATGCTAAAGCTTTCAACACATCCTATTTATAGGACTCTATGGAAAAGTCTAGATCCATAACTCACATTTCTATATCTAACATTTCTTCTAACTTAAAGATTATATAATTCTCTCAAATTAAAATACAAAACCTAACATGTATTTATTTTCTTAACTCATAGGATTTATTTTCATTACTTACTTTTAACATGTTTACTTTTCAACAAAAAGATGCACTGATTCAATACTATTTGTTTCAATCAGCTGAATTGATTGAAGATTATCAACTAAACTGATTGAAGTCTATCAACTCATAGATTGAAGGTTATTAACTAAGTTGATTAAAGTCTATCAATTCAACCAATTGAATGCTATCAGTTAAATCAAAGGTAGTCGGCTAAATTGATTGAAGTCTATTAACTCAACATATATTACTGGTCATACATTGAATCGAAAACTATCAGCTAAATTGATTTAAATATATTAGCTCAACAGATTGAATATCAGCTAAATCGAAGGCTATCAGCTAAACTGATTGAAGTCTATCACGTGAACTGATTGAAGACTATCAATTGAAATGATTGAAGTATGGGTACTTTGGTCACTTTACATTTTCTGCTATGTACGAAATATTTTCAAACTTTTGCTTATCGTGATTTTTCTTTTAGCTATACATGAAAAATTTCCTAAATTATTTATATTATTTTATTAAACTATTAATTATAAAAGTATAGTTTATTTGATATAAAATATAATGAGTTTCAACTAAATTGAAAAAATAAAATAAAATGTCATTGTGTCTCTAAAGTTTGATATTTGTTTTATTTTGACTCCTAAATTTTTTTAAGTTCAATTATGATTCACCAATTTTGAGATTTGTTTCAGCTTCCTCAACTTATAAAAGTTCAATTTTAATTTCTAAATATTGAGGGTTTGTCATGAACTTCAAAGAATTAAAATAAAAACTTAAAATTGGTAAAAAAAAAAAAAAGTTTGTTTATTTTTATTTTAAACAAAAATACCAGCTTCTTTTCTATAAAATTTCAAAAAGGTCTATATTTTGTCTTTCTTTCTAAAAATTATAATATTATTGAACCAATTTTGATTAATATTGACTTCAAATTTGATGTATAGATCAATTTTAAGTTTTTTTTCATAAAGTACAAGGTTAAAATTTTATTTTTGAAAGTTCATTCACCAACCTAAACAAACTTCAAAATTCAAGAATTAAAATTGAATTTTTTTTTTTTTTTTAATTTGAAGACAAAAATGAAATTAAGATCAAAGTTCAAATACCAAAATGAAATTTTATTGAATATTATAATATGAGTTGGTTTTCTGGTTGAATATATATTTTTAGTTCCGTGTGTTCTTAGGTTTTGAATGGTAATCAGTTCGCAATATACTATACACTTAAATTGAACATCGATTAGATTTAAGCTTTTTAAATTGAATTTTAAATGTGTTTTTAGTCACACTCATGGATCTTATTTTAGTTCAATTAGTCACAAGAATCTTGGCTAAAGTTAAGCTTTTATATATATATATATATATATAAATGAAATAGTATTTTCTTTTGAAATTCACAACGATCATTAAAGATAATAATAAGTCATACAAACATAAACTTGCACAGAGGGCACAACTATTTTCAAATAAATAAAAGTCAAATATCAAACATGTGACGTGATATTTAACTGAGTTACTACCGAATAATAAAATCAATGTAACACCCACCCTTTTGATAATTAGATTTATGTTTGTATTTTTTTTTTTTAATGTTATGTTTATATGACTTTTTTTTTTTGAAAAGGCATAACATATATAAAACTAACCAGAAACATTACAACCGATATAGTCCCCTTCCACACACGAAGCCACAAGGGGGGAGAACCCCCTCCAAAAAACAGACCTATTTGCCACCTGCGAAGATAAAAAGTTCCACACAACAGAATGATCGCAAGGGCTCTTGGCTAACAAATCAGCCCTTACAAAAGGAAAAAAACACCTCTCCAAGTTTACAAGAGAGATGATCAATATCAACTA
Source organism: Cyclanthera cordifolia (assembly GCA_037832605.1). NCBI lineage: Eukaryota > Viridiplantae > Streptophyta > Magnoliopsida > Cucurbitales > Cucurbitaceae > Cyclanthera > Cyclanthera cordifolia. The sequence goes on from JBBMEG010030719.1 coordinate 4,196, forward strand.
GAATATTATTAAACTCAAAAAGATCCCTGTCTTTTCCCACCAAAGCATTGGCCACCTCCAAAGCATCCGATTCCACCATCAGAGGGGGAATCCATTGGGAAAAACCTACCAGACTTCTCAGCCCTTCTTTAATTGCAATCCCTTCAAGGACATTGACCTCGCAATTCCCGTAACCTGTTTTGATCCCAGCAATAATCGGCCATCCACGATAATCACGGACAATCCAGCCAATCCTTCCTACTTTCGATCCCGAACATACAGAAACATCCGTGTTGAACTTCCAGCACCCTTGAGGAGGGGCTTTCCAGCATTCCTCCTTTGTCTCCCCGATTCTACCAGAATGTCTAGACAAACCTGCAAAAGAAACATGATAAGCATTAATCATTTTAACAACTCTACCCTGAAGCCTATGGAAATCCACAATCCCCCTATTGTTTAACAACTCATTTCTATTGTTCCACAGACTCCAGATGTGATAATCAAAGCCTTGAATCTTTCTTTTTTATCAATTTTAAGACAGACCCCCTCCCAGAAATCAATTCCTTTTTCCACCTTCTCAAAGTATTCTTTAAAATATGTAAATGAGGGGAAAATATCCATCCATAACCAGATAGAATACTTGCACTCCTAATATGCAAATTAGACTCTCTTTTCTTAAGGCACAGAGGGCAACGAGTATCAATATCAACCATCTGACTATATAAATATTGCAATTGGTAGGGATAGCATTGGTAATCACGCTCCAAGCCCCCAGCTTAACTTTTGGAAAGAGGCGGATATTCCCAAAACTATCCCAAACAGAGGCATTAGCAACTCCCTCAGAAGGAGAAGCAAAACCTTTATCAGCCAAATCCATAGCAAGGTGGTACGCACTTTTAACAGAAAAAATCCCTTTAGAACAGCAGTGCCACATAATCTCATCTTTGCCTCCCGACTCGCAGAGAGGCATTCTCAAGATCACCTCAGCATCATCCCAGCAAAAGTTATTCCTAATCATATCCTCCCTCCACACCCCTTCTTCATCAATAAGATCTGTCACTTTACTATCACCCCATTGAATGGTGTCCTTTAAAACAAAAGGATTTCCAGTTCTAACGATCCACGGGTCTTGGCCAATACCAATCTTAGAGCCATCACCCACTTTCCATCTATAGCCCTGCAAGAACAGCTCTCTACCCCACAAAATACTCCGCCAGACATAGGAAGGATTACTTCCCAACTCATCATTCAAAAAAGAGCCATTCTTGAAATACTTGCTTAAAAGACTATCAGGATTTTTCACAATTCTCCAACTATGCTTAGCCAACAGAGCTTGATTAAACATATTTAAATCTCTGAAGCCTAACCGCCCCGAGTTTTTCCTCTTGCAGGCTTTTTCCAACCCACCCAATGAGCTTTACTCCTATCCCCCTCCTCGCCCCACCAAAACCTAGCACAAAGCTGTTCCAAGCTATTGTTAAAAGAATTAGAAAGCTATTGTTTAAAACAACTCATCGTATACGTAGGAATAGCTTGGCCAACCGCCTTGATCGTCACCTCTTTACCCCCCCCCCCCCCTTTAGAAAGCATCTTGCCTTTCCAAGCCTGACAACAATTCTCAATCCGCCCCCTAATGGAATTGAATAATGCCTTTTTGTTTCTCTAATTTTGCGAAGGCATTCTCAGATGAACCCCAAGATTCTCACAAAGTTTCACATCCAGAAATTTACTAAGGGCTTTCATCCTATAATTTCCAATACAACTACTGAAATACACCCCAGATTTTTCATAATTAATCTCTTGCCTCAAGCTCATAGCACTTCAGAATCTCTTTAATTTTTAAACACCCCTTCTCATCAGCCCTGAAAAAAATTAAACTATCATCAGCGAAAAATAGATGAGAAATAGAAGGACAGACGTGATTAATTTTAAGACTTTTGAAAGAGTTTAAAGTAGCTTCCATGTTAAGAAGAGTGGATAAACCCTCTGCACAGATCAGGAACAGATAAGGCGATAGCGGATCTCCCTGCCTCAACCCTCTTTTCGGAATGATCTCCCCAAACGGAATGCCATTGACTTTGACAGCAAACCTGACAGAAGAAATGCACCTATCTACCCTATTGATTCAGACCTCACTAAACTCCAGCCTTCTCATCATATCAAAGAGAAAGTTTCACTCAACCCGAACATAGGCTTTGCTCATATCAAGTTTAAGCGCTACCCACCCATTTTTACTTTTTTTTCACTTAATTATAGAATGTATACATTCAAAGCCAATGATCACATTATCAGTGATAAGTCTCCCAGGCACAAAGGCAGCCTGATTTGGAGAAATAACTTTGTCTAAAATACCTTTAAGCCTATTAGACATTGTCTTGGCGATTAATTTGTAAATTGTGTTACACAAGCTAATAGGCCTAAACTCCTGGATCTTACTAGGGTTTGAAACTTTAGGAATAAGGGCAATAACAGTTTTATTCAGATCACCAATCTTCATCCCATCATTAAGAATACCCAAACAAACCTCTAACACTTCCTTATCCACAATATCCCAATAATTTTGAAAGAACCGGGCATTAGTGCCGTCTATGCCAGTGGCTTTAGAGGGATTCATTCCTCTAAGCGCCCCTTCCACCTCCGTTCTAGTGAACGGCATATCCAACCAAGATAAGTCATTATCCGAAAATTTTTTCTCCACCCCAAAAGGATACGGTTTTTAGCCTCATTGTTTCCCACATTAGCTTGGAAAAGATTAGTAAAATAATCAATAGCCAATCTCTTTTTCATTATCCACCCAATCCCCTTTCTCGTTCCAAATTCTCTCAATATTATTTCTTTTTTTCCTTTAAGAAGCTTTCAGATGAAACCACTTAGTATTCCTATCCCCCACTTGAGCCAATCTTCCCTAGATCTTTGCTTCCAAAAAAAATCTTCCTCTTCAAGTAGATTTTCAATGTAACTTTCAGTTTTTGAGATTAAGTCGGATCTAGGATTAACACCACAATTAATAAGGTTTTTAAGCTCTTTTTCTTTTTCTAAAATCGCTCCCCTAATCGATCCCCCTAATCTTTTCCTATTCCAACTATTCAATTATACAAGCATCTTCTAATATTGCCAATCAAAGCATTAGCAGTGGTTTTCTTCTTGTACCCTTCGTCCCAACTATTTCTAATAATCACCCTACACTCATCATGCAAAGCCCAACTATCCTCGAACCTTAAAGGTTTATATCTCTTTCTACACCCCTTATTCGAGTTGGACACCCATCCAAAATCAGCAATAATCGGTCTATGGTCCGACGAAAGGAAATTACTGTGAATAATTGAAATTTTACCTATTAAAGCGATAAAAGAAGGGTTCGTGAAATACTTGTCAAGACGACTTCTTGTAGCAAGCCTATCTTTCTTATTTTTTATCCACGTAAAGCACTCCCCCGTAAATCCCAAATCAATGAGCAAGCACTCATTAATCACCTCCCTAAAACCTTTCATACTTGACTCAGCTTTGCTGCAACCGAAGCTTTGCTCCCCACTATCAACAATCTCATTGAAATCACCTCCAATGATCCACGGCAAATTATGAGCTTCATTCAGATGACGAAGCAGCTTCCAAGAATCTCTCATTTTTGCCAACATAGGGTTTCCATAGAAACCAGAAAATCTCCACCACACCCCATTATCACAAATCACCGCATCGATATGCCTCTGAGAAGAGGGACTAATCTTAATATTCAAAGAAGAGTTTCAAAGGAGTATCAGGCCTCCACCAGCCCCAATACTCGGCACACACCAACAATAATCAAAATCCACCAAACCCTTAATTCTCTCCGTAGCCAAAAACTCACACTTAGATTCGCTTAAAAAATAACTCGAGGTCTCACTTTCAACACTTCATAACGAAGTGCCCGACAGGCCCGGGGATTTCCCAACTCCCGAGCGTTCCAACATAATATTTTCATTGCATCCGGCGAGACTGCTCCACAAACTCCACCGATATCCCGCTGATGATCTCAACGTAGTTTAGTCTACCCTTCTTTCCGTTTACATCTGTCTCCACATCATCCATAACATGCTTAATCCCGCATAAAGCTTCACCTCCATTTTCAATATCCATTTCATTTTCTCTATTTACTCTGAGTCTAGCTCTTCGTTTCCATCTCATCCTGGATTTAGTTAACATTTCATCTGTTTTATCACTTACTGGTTTTGCCACGTTCAACTCAATTTCACCACTAGTGGTCTTACCCTCCGAAATCAGCCTCTGAATTACCCCCTTCTTCTTTCAAACCACTTTTAATAGCATCCCCCAACAATTTCTTTTTATTTTTTATCAACTCCACTTTTCCAGAAATCCCAATATTTTCCATAGGCTTTTTTAATTTTAAATCCACCTCACTATCCTTTTTTTTTCCTTCCCAGACTTTTTGTATCAGCCCAAGCCTTCTTTCCATAATTTGCTCATAAAATTCCACTTAGAAAATATTTTTCCCAAAATTCCTTGCAGCTTGGCCCATTTCGTCCAACTCCCCCACCAAATCCAAGCTGTCTTTTTCCAGCCCAATTTCAGTTTCTCCTACAATATTTTTAAAATTGAAACAGCGATCTCCCACCTCACAATTCAACGTACCCTTCACTATAATCCCATTAATTTCGTTCTGACTTTTCACTACCCCCTCACCTGTACGTCCCCTGCTTTCTTCACCCAAGCACGCATCCATCTGACAAAGCCAGCCGAAATTCGTTGTCGTCTCGCCTGAGTCACTCGGAGCTTCGTGACTCGCTCCTCTGGGAATCAGCTCCGCGTTCCTCTGTTCGCTCAGGTGAGAAACTGAATTCCTCCTCTCCCCCTTCCAATGACATTTTCTAGAATTTCACCAAATCTGCGTCGCCACCTTTTCTTCAATCAACCTCCCTTCTTCTTCACCGATGACCTTTCTCTGGTCTATCTCCTCGCTAGTTCCCCCTTTCGTTTCTTTTTTTCCTTTATCTCCACCTCCATCTCTTTCTCCTATCGAGCCATGGTTCTGGAATCCAGCTCGATTTAAAGGGCTATTTTCCCTTAGGTTATCACCAAATTGCCAAGGTTTCCCCTCCTTTGCAACCACAAACATACAACTTGTGAAGTTATGGCCTAATCTTCCACAGCCCTTGCAAAATTCGGGAAGCTTTTCATACGAAATTCTCGCCCATTTTTCCTATGCCAAAGCTTTACTCCTAACCTTGATCGCCCTCCTCAACGGATTTGAGACGTTTAGGAGAACTTTAATGCGAATGAATTTTTCCTTGTTCTGAGCCTCTCCTTCTTGATCCCATTTCTCAAATTTCCCCAACAGATCCCCTATCCTCTTCGCTCCACCTTCCGTATGACAAGCTGGCGGAACATCATGAACCCGCATCCAAAAGGAAGCTTTATTAAGCTCCATCTTAGAAATCCTTTGGCCTTCATTCACTTATTCTAGCACTAACAGAGCATTATCGAATAACCAAGGTTCTCTTTCTATTACTCTTTTCTTTATGATTTTACATGAAAAAGAACACAGAAAGGTATTTGCTCCTAACACCTCAATATTTACTCTGTTTTCAGCATTCCAGATCCTAGAAATTAACTTTCTAAACGCATCCGAACTAATTGTCTTAACCAACAACACCTTACAGACAAGGTCATTTTCTATTTTCTTTTTGAAATCCAGAATCTTTTTCTCTTCCAACTTAAAAACATTCTCTTCCTCCTCCTCGGCTATCATCAACCCCTTCATCATTTCCGCAAAACATTAGCATCCATTTCCACCCACAAACATGCCTCAGCCAGTCGAACTCCCTGCCCCAAAGAGCTTCACCACCGAAGCAGACCCACTCTGTTCGCAAAGAAAACGACCTCAGCCAGCAGAACTCCCTGCCCCAAAAGCTTCACCACCGAAACAGACCCCACTTTCCTCGCCAAGCTTTCCTTATTTATAGTTTTTCTGTTATATAGATTTTTGTTTGACTTATGCAGATTGAGAACTAAACCTCTAGCACAGGCTGTTAGATGGCATTTATGGTTGAAGTATGTTTAGTTCGAGTTTTTCTGAAGTCTTTTAACTATATTTGTAGACATTTATGAGGTGTTTGGGACACCATTATTCAAGGAGGAGAATGAGACCAAAAATAATTCCTCGTGTTTGAGCCACCGAGAATCATTCCCTCACAATCACAATCACTTTTTTATTCTCCTCCTAACTACTTTCTATTTTTCAATAACAAATTTGTATTCTCCCATAACTATTTTTCATTCACATCATATCTATTATTTTATTTTTTTTTTCATTATCATTTTCTTTTCCCAAAATACAATTAATCATTCTCTCCATAATCATTCGCCTAACGTTACCCTCTGGAGGTGTAACGATTTCGACTCGGGAGTTATTTGGACTCGATCGACTCTTCGGAGAGTTTTGACCTCCACGGCCAACCCACTCTGGTTAACCTACTCGTTGTAACGGGAGATGCCACAGGGTGCAGCGCCTTCATACATTACTTAGCTCGGTCGACTCTTCAAAGAGTCCTGACCTCCACGGCCAACCCACTTGGCCTGACCTACTCAGGGGATGCCACGAGGTGTAGCGCCTCTATATGTTACTTGGACTCGATCGACTCTTCGGAGAGTCCTGACCTCCAAAGCCAACCCACTCGGGCTGACCTACTCGTTCTAGCGGGGCACGCCACGGGGTACAACGCCTCCATACGTTACTTGTACTCGGTCGACTCTTTGGAGAGTCCTGACCTCCACGATCAATCCACTCGAGCTGACCTACTCGTTGTAATGGGGGACGCCACGGGGTCCAGCGCCTCCATACGTTGCATGGACTCGATCGACTCTTTGGAGAGTCCTAACCTCCACGGCCAACCCAGTCGGGCTGACCTACTCGTTGGTGGACTCGAGAAGGGTGAGGCTGCTAGGGCCGACCCCCGAGGGGTCGAGGCCTTCCTTGGTCGACCCCTAGAGAAGCTGAACTTGCTTAACCGACCCCCTAGGGGTCGAGGCCTCCATTTGGCCGACCCCTAAAAGGTCCTCGTTGGCTTGTTTGTCCTTCGAGCGGGTCTCAACCTCTTTCGATTTCGAGTCTTTCGGGATATTTTATCCTACAACATTACCTCCACTCTTTATTTTTTTTGACTTATTTTATTGCAGGAATTTGAAGAGTAGTTCGTTGTTAAGAAGGTTCTCTTTTTTAGAGTGTCACATTTTTAGACGTTCTTTTTTAGAAATTTGGCCGAGTAGGCTCCCTTTGCAGGACTTGCCCATTGGAGCACTTCTTCGATCTTTTAGGCTACTTAGGCTCCCTTTGCAGGGACTTGCCATTTTCAAGCGCCTTTTCGAACTTTCAGGTTACTTAGGCTCTCTTTTTAGAGACTTGCCTTTTACTAACCTCGTCGTTCGCAGATAATCCTTTACTTTGGCTCTTATGGACCCTTCATCTGATTACGAGACTGTGTCTCACTATCTTAGCCACCTCTTTTCAAAAGAGGACTCGGCATAAGGCCTTGGTAGCCGTAGGTGGCTTCCAACACTTGGACCGTGTTCTTTCGAGTCCACAGCCTCTAGGGTACACTGACTTTGAATGCTCTTTTAGTGGTCGGGATCTCCTTCTCTTTCTTTTAGGACTCCAACCAATGGTATGGTGGATTTTACTTCGGAGGACTACCTGCTTTCTTGGTTTTTTTTATGGCAGGTCTTTATGTGCCTTGCTTCTACTTCTTGGTAACTTCGAGAGAACTTGCGCCATATGCGCTCCTCTTGGTCGTCTAGCCTTGATCAATTCAACTAGGACTTGGCCCAAACTCGTGAGGCTCAGGATGTCGCTGAGGTCGCCTTGGCTGACTTTTGGACTTTCACTAAGGCGATCCAAAGTCTTGTGGCTTGAACTTACAAGGACGACTCATCTACCCTCACTCGACTTTGTCAGGAGTTTTACTTCTTCTAAAGTGAAGATGTAGGATGCCTCACACTTAGCCAATTAAGTTGAAAGACTCTTCTGCCTTTGTAACCTTGGAGAACAACTTTGGCGCGACTACTACCAGTTGGGCGCTAGACCGAGTTAAAGAACGGGCTACCCATGGTACCCTCTTGTCTCTCTCCAAGTTTTTTTGCGCCATCACAGCAGCAAAAATCGTTGACCCTTCTTTTCCGGCCTTCGAGACTGGAATTCCTAGTGATCCAGTGCAGATTGTTCATGATTCCTGCACCTTCCAAGGTGTCTGAGAATGACCTCCTCGTTTAGGCTCTTCCAGCTGGACTTAGTAGGCCTAGTTCCAGCAAGTGCAACACTGGATGACTTTGTTGCTTGATGTAGTCCTTCTTTATAGCCAAACATTTACTTACGTATGTAGGCTAACTTGTTACTTTTGTACTTATAGGCCTTCATGCACTTTTCCTCGGCTTCTCGTCACCTTTCTGAGGACTTGCGTCACACCCGTTCTTCTTTGTCCACTAGCTCTAATAAGATTAAGTGGGAGTTGGCACAGGCTCGAGAAGCTTAGCGAATTTCCGAAGCTGGCTTAGTCAACTTTCAGACTTCTGCCGAAGCGGCCCAAAGTTTTGCTGTCTGTACATGCCAAAAGGACTTGTATACTATTGCTCGCCTTCGATGAGAGTTAGCTTCTGCTAAGGGGAAGCTGAAGAACGCCGCTTACTTGGCTAACCTTGTGAAAGGCTTTTCTGCCTTAGTAATTTTAGAGTACAACGCCAGTGAGGCTCTCATCGGCTGGGCACTGGACCGAATTCAGGAGGAAGTTGGTTATGGCAACCTCTTTCCCCTTTTTCGGTCTCTTTGTTCCAGCACTGCGGAAAAAGTCAGCGACCTTTCCTTGCCAGCCTTCGAATCCGGACTTTCAAGTGATACAGCATAAGCCGCTTGCTACGACTCTTGCCTCTTCCAAGGCGCGCCTGAAAGAAGTCAGGCCCTTCCAGTTAGGATAACTCCTGCCCAAGCCGGACTCAACCGACCAACCTCCAGTAGGTGCAGCTCCGGAGGGGACTTGATGACTTTTTTGTTGCCTTCCTTTTACTTGAAGCATTTTACTTTGTAGTCTTTAATTTCTTCTTCTAGGTTGTAACCCAAGAATTTTTTGACTTTGGATGAATAACAACCTTTTTCTCCATTTCTCTATCTTCCATACCCCCAATTTAAGTTTATGAAAATGAAATCAATATACTTAAATTAAGATGGCTTTTCTGAAAAAATGAGAAAATAACATTTTATTCATTAACAATTTGAATTACATTCTATTGAACGTACTTTTTCAAGTGTTCTGCATTCTAAGGATGGAGGATCTTATTGTTGTCCATGTTCTCGAGGTAGTAGGTGCCTGGGTGTGCCACTTTGGCGACCTGGTAGGTCTTTCCCAATTTGGCCCCAGAACTCCAGTGTTGAGTTCTTTAGTGTTCGACGTCACCCTCATCAACATTAAGTCGCCAACTTGGGAGCGTTTTTCCTTGACTCGAGAGTTGTAGTACTTGGCACTGTGGTCTTTGTACCGTGCTGCCTTTACGTGGGTTGCGTGCCTTTTCTCTTCCAGGAGATCTAGACTCATCCGTAGCTGCTTGTCATTTTGAGTTGGGTCAAAAGACTCTACGCGCAGGGATGAAAGTCCTATCTCGATCGGAATTACTGCTTCCACCCCAAAGCTAGCGAGTAGGACGTTTCGCCTGTTGACGTCCCGGGTGTAGTGCGGTTCGTCCACAGCTCTTGCTAGTTTGGACCTCGAGCGGCTGCCTCTGGATGGTAGTGAACCTATGGCACTTGTCGCATGCCCGAGTATACTTCTTGGAGTCTTTGGCATGGTTGGCCAAAAGTAACCTTCCCTGACTAACCTCTTGGCTAGGGACCTTGCCTCCTTCATAGCTTCCACAGACGCCTTCGTGCACTTCCTGCATTGCATAAGTGGCCTCGCTAGGGTCTAAGCACCTAAGGTGAGGTAAAGAATACCCCCTCTTGTACAGCTTATCCCCTTGCACCACGTACTTGGAAATGTTGAACTTAAGTCATCGGACATCCTTTTTATCGTCTGACAACTTCCCCTCCCCTAAGTATTCAAGGAAGGGGGTCATCTACGTTGTTGGCAAGATTGGGGTTGCCTCCCTAACTCTGTGCAACGACTTGGTAATGATGCTAGGCTTGCCTAGGATCTCTACTGGCACGGTCCTGACCAGCTTGGTTTCGTAGGCGGCATCTAACTTTGCCAAATCATCTGCCTTGGCGCTTTGGAACCTAGGTACTTGTTGGATTTGTACCTCTACAGGTGTTGTTCCTTGAACAGCCTCACCTGGCACTGGCTCCTTTTTCAACAGTCTTTTATTTCAATGACTCTCACTACTCCACGTAGGGCGGTGTGGTAGCACTCCCTCGCGGATAACTGTTCTGCTCTGACTTCCCCACTTCCTCGATCGCCCTTAGCCCGTAAATCTTGGCACTACAAGAAATGACCCCTTCGGTTGCCGAAGGAGTCAAATTCTGTCATTTTTTCTTTTGGCGACAAAGTTACTTATGTCGCCTTTTTTGTCGCATTTTCCCCATCGGCGAAGCCAAATGCGACGAAATCTTTGCTTCGTCGGATCTACTCTCTAGGGCCTAGGCGACGGAGACTCATCCATCTCCTTTGCCTACTGCCATCGACAGAGGATTCTTCTGAAGGCAAATGCGACGGAACTTTTCCGTCGCATTTGGTTGGAAACGACGACAAAATAATATTCTGTCACCTTTGCTCTCTGTTTTTTTTTTTTTTTTTTGCTGAATATTTATTTCTTATGACTTTAATTGGAAATGTTTGAGTCGTGTAAACATTGAAATTAGAAAATAAATTCTAAAACTTTAATAATGAAATGAATAATAAGAAACAAATTCTAAAACATTCACTACATAATAAGAAAATGTTAATACAATGTTAATAACAAAGAAAAATAAATAACTAACGACTCTAACCTAAAGAGGAAGACCTATCCCTAGACGTCGAATGGGTCATTCCTCGTGTTGATCTGACGAACTCATTGTATGTTTACAATAAAGAAGAATTTGAATTAGAGTTTAAAATAACTTAAGGAATTCAATTGTAAAGAAAATCGGACAGCATAACGACGTATTTTCATGTTACCGAAAATAAAACTTGTCAAAAGCAATTCAATTCTTTTCAAATTGTGGCTATCTTTGCTGCAGGATAGTCATGTCATATAATACAGATGAACGATGTTCGAAAGATGGCTAACTTTGCTGCAGGATAGTCATCATTCTTAAGACTAATGTGAAAAAAATATTAAGTTAAGTTTGTATTTTTGTGTACCTTTCACTGAAATGGTCCGGCACAGCCCCCACCCCTGCCCCCAAGCATCATCTGCATTGCTTCTAGTGTCGCGTTTATCCTTTCTTGGTTGGCCATTATCAGGACTTGGTTTTCGGTCAACTCTTTGACCTGTTCCTTCAGCTGCATGTTCTCTAATAAGATCCACCCAGTTTCAGGATCTCGTTGAGAAGCACTGCTAGCTAAAGAGGAAGAAGTTCTCCCTCGTTTCTTAGAGGGCAGGTACGTCGTGCCTCTTATGTCGTCCGCTCACCTTCCTAACACAGTTTCGCATATTGCTTCATGTGTTAATGTGGTCCCTGATGAGTGGATGATTCTCTTAATGCATCCATCTTTTCCTACATAATAAAGAAGTAACTTTATGTTAGTGGTGCCCCTCGAAATAAAATTGTTTTAACTTAATAATTTAGTTCATAACTTACATATCTCTCCCTCGCCTCGTCATTAATCCATTCACCATTTGCATCCTTGTAACGAAATGTCTTGAACGCATCGACGGGACCAATGAGATCATGTCCAGCAGCGACTCTCTAGATTAGAAAATGATATCTATTATGAAGTTAATATTGAAGAAATCAATTATGAACACCTATTAAGAAGGAAACAATAGGTTCGTACCTCTTTGATAATAGATACGAAGGATATAGGTTCGGCTTGATGGTTGTATGGTAGAGTGGCTCTTGCTTTAACTCCCCGTTCGTGCTTGGCTTCCCATTGACGAGACGCCCACTTATTGCACAAGTAGTGCCAGTCGCCGATGTCGCCGACACTACAGTGTGGTCTATTCTTTCGCTCTTCCACTGGTTGTTTACTAAAAGAAAAGGAAAAAAAAGTTAACTTCATTTACTAAAAAGATTACATCAATTCCTCGATTACATCACTTACGAGCTTATTATGCAAATCGAGATCGAAGTAAGTCTGTCAAGGAGTGTAAACAGATGTATATGTATATATAATATATGTGGGTGTGTGTGTGTCTACATGTGTACATATGTATATGGTGTATATGTGTACATATGTGTACATATGTATATGTATGTATATATATGTGTGTGTGTATTTGTGTATATATATGCGTGTATATTTGTGTGTGTGTGTATATATATATATATATGAAATTTCATTAGAGTGGAGTATAGAGAAATATATACATGTAAAGGGAAGTGATTCGTTACCCTTTTTTATAAAAGGGAGAAATATATATGTACACACAAAATTCTATCAAAGAGAAGTAGTCTATCAGTTTTATAAATTATTTGGAGATCTCCTCAAAATTATGTCATTTTTTAGTTCATCAAGCTCTTATATTATATAAGATACTATGAACACTTATCTGAAATCTATTTAGTGTTGAGAAAAGTAGTTTAATTTTATAAATTGTTAAAAGATTTTTTCACTTTTTAATGTGAGATCTTCAACATGTTTTAGTCAACTGACACATAGTTTAGTTACTTTTAACTTATTAATATTAGGAAACACACCGCTATTAAAAGAGTCAATAACGCGTTGGTTTCATTGTTGAGTAGTAATCAAATTTAATCCCAGGTCATGAGTAAAATTTTGAAAGTTGGTATTTGACTTTATTTGAAAACTACAAGGTGAATTAGTAATAGAAAGTTACCCTCCGCCACAAAAACAATTTGTGTGAGCTAAAAACGTTTAGCAGATAAAAAATTGAAACTACTAAAAGATTAAAAAATAATAATAATAATAAAATGTTGTCGAGGCAGCGTCGTGAGCGTTTGACGCGGTCCAAAAACTGAAACAACCGCATAAGGTTCCGGACCAAGCCATTCCACGCAACGCCATTGGCTCCTCCACTCTTCCCTTCAAGCATTCCCCACTCTTTTTCCAAATTCAAAAATCAACCCCAATCCATTTCCTGCTTCGAAGTTTACGCAATGGTGAATCCAACAATCTCCGCCTTCAACCATTGAGAATTATCGATTTCTTATCAGCTCGGCATCATGTGGATGAGGACTTGCCGTTCTTCTGCTACTTTATTCAATCGCAGATCGCCGGCGAATGCAGCTCCCTCACCTTCCAATGGATCTTTAGGGTTTGGGGGAGTTTCTTCCATTCCGTTGAAGGCCTGGTTTTGTTCCTCCACGGAGGATTCGCCGATTACTGTAAACGTTCCTCACGACGAGGGCAAAAATGAGAATCGCGGCTCTGCGATTGAAAAACCTGGCGGAGAGACGATGTCGTTCAGGGAGGCGAAAAGGTTGATGAGATTAGTGAATGTGGACGCTCTGAAGATGAAATTGGGGAATGATGGGAAGGAAGCCATTGGATATTCAGATCTTCTGGAAGCTTGTACGAGCATGGGGGTCGCTAGGTCTAATGTCGAAGCAGCTGATTTTGCTAGGGTTCTGGATGAGGCCGGTGTGGTTCTTCTCTTTCGCGACAAGGTCTATCTTCATCCGGAGAAGGTTGGTCAAATGGATCGGCCCTTATTCAATTATTCAACTGCATTATTTTGTGTGCCTCTGCCATTATTGTATTGCATCTCTTCTTCATACGTACATCATTCTCGTTTCAGTTTTTATCTTTTTTTGCTCATTGTTATACTAATTTTGATTATATCAATCACTAATTTATTTTTATATATGGATTCGGTTCCTGTATCAGCCAACCATGCCCTTAATTTCAGAAATTGCAAGAGAGGAGGTGGGTGGAAGGTCTGGTTTCAATTTTTAATAAACAGTTTGGTGACTGAGTAGGAAATTTATTTTAAGTTTTAAAATTCTTTCTTCTTTTGAATAGGACAAAGGGGCAAGTTTGGATGTTTTGGATTATTTTGTAGGGGTTACATCTTTGTTTTTTGTCCCTCTAAAAATTGTTTACAAATGAACATATCAGACTTTTTATTTTAAAAAATAATTTTATTACAAGACATACAATCAAGTTCTTTATTAAAAATTGTTTAGAAATTGTCCATTGGATCTCTGTTTTTTTTTTTTTTGTAAAACTAGGAGATGTTTGTCATGAGAGTCTGAGGAGGATTTCAAATTAATATTTACTAAATATTCTTACAAATATTGCATTCCAAACGAAGTTTTGACTATAATAAATTGTTTTTAAATACTCAAAATAAATCTTCAATTCTTAATACTAATTTTAAATATTCTTAAAAACTATCTTCAAACTAATCATTACTTCTAAAAAATAAATTTTCATTCTAAATACTATTTCTAAATACTCTACAAAACTACATCCAAACAAAATTTTCACTATAATCATTACTATTCATTACTAAATCTTCATTCTAAATATTAGTTTTAAATATTTTTAAAAATTACATTCAAACAAGTTTTTTAATCCAATCATTACTTCTAAATATTAAAAATATTTTAAATACTTTTAAAATTTCTTTCAATTTAAACATCTCCAGAGGTGTTTAGAAGAACATCATCATGACTTTACTAAGAGGATTTTTGGATCTAAAGTGATATGAGTTTAATGGGTAATAGTTATCTACCTTGTAAATAATTTGTCAAGTTCAATGCATGTCTGGTAAGAATAACCAAGATGTGTCCCCGAGGGTGGCACAATTGGTTGAATGTTTGGGCTCTGGAGGCATGCTCCCTCAAGATCCTAGGTTTGAGATCTATTTGTGACATTAATTTGTACTCTCTATTTTTTTGATATTTTTTCCTAGTGCCTGGTCCAGGGACAGGCGTGATTAGTCTCGGTGTAGTGTGAATACCTATCTCAAAAAAAAAAAAAAAATCAAGATGTATGTTAATTGGTCTAGGCAAGGTCGACCAAAAGGAGAAATTAAAAAAAAAAAAAAAAAGAGAGAGAGAGAGAGAGAGAAAAGCAACCCAGCTGATAGTGCTATCAAAGGACGCTTTTCAGAGATGGCCATCAACCAAAATAAAGTAAGGCCAACTTGCACAAAAACATGAGATTACTCTGGTGGGAAGGGGAGTTTTTGTAGTTTTAACTTTCAATATCGTCTAGTTCTTACAAAATTTGAGAACTTGCAATTTATATTTACACATATGAATCAATCTGCGCTTTGTGAAGAAAATAAGATGAAAATGAAAGAATTATATTTTATTATTCTAAAATATATCAACTTTTAGGTATACTTATGTGCTGATTATTTGGATTATGATTCTGCATTTTATCTGTTTGTTTAGTCACTATATTCATATTCTTAGTGTATTCTTGATGCTTTTTTGGCGTTTCGTGATCGTTGCGTTTTCTTCGCTCAGCTGCGAAAACGAGATTCTGATTCTGTTCTCACATTATATGCTCACCAACAGTACTGGAAGTGGAGAAGATTATCCGTTTACAATCACAATCACATGTAGACATTGGCTAAGAATTTTGGATATGTTTTTACTGTATGAAAATATACGCATAAGTGCAGGCACTAATAGCGTTTTCGACATGTTTAATTGTCATTCTTCTTCAGGTGGTGGATCTCGTCAGGCGAGCAATTCCCATTGCTCTGATGGCCGAAGACGACCCAACGAGGAGCGAGCTAAAGCAACTACAGGAAAAGAAGGTTGAAATCGATGTATTGGCACACAAGCAAGTGCAGCGAATACTATGGTCTGGACTCGGGTTAGGCGTTATGCAAGTCGGGCTGTTCTTCAGGCTGACATTCTGGGATTTTTCATGGGATATAATGGAACCAGTTGCATTTTTCACCACAGCATCTGGGTTGGTGTTAGGCTATGCTTATTTCTTGTTCACTTCAAGGGACCCCACTTACCAGGACCTGTTGAAGAGGCTTTTCCTCTCAAGGCAAAGGAAGCTGTTCATGAAGCATTCTTTTGATGTTAGCAGATTCAAAGAGTTGCAGAAAAAATGTAAGACGCCTCTCCACGCCACGGCCAATCTTAAGAATCGGGTCGGCGTAGATCTAGACCTTGAAGATTGTTTGAGTAGAGATTAACTATATCCCTTTATTCAGACAGGTAAGGGGGGTTAAGTACTATTATTAACATCCCTAATCTTTTCTACGTGGGGGTTTGTCATTCAATTTTGAAATTTACTTATAAACTAGTAAAGAATATTTACTTGCCTTGTTCAATCAAATATGAAAAGGTAATGTACTCAAATAACCATGGCATTTCCAAATCTCATGTGTCTTGTAGTTGTTAACTGAATTTAGTATTTGGACTTCGCATTTTATTATAGAATTTCGAGAAAATTGCTCAAACCACTCCCGAAGAAAGTATGATGTTTGTAACCATTAAATTTTTAAACTTTTAATTTAAGCAATCATCTCCTAAAGTTTGAAAAGTATTGCAATTAATATAAATTATAAGAGATTTTCATAAATTGTATAAAAAATATTTAATATTTATTTTTTCACTTTAAAAATTTATAATCAGAGAAATTCATTTTCCAATACAATTTAACTTACTCATTCCTTCAAGCTTTCCCTCCCACGGACTTCCCGTAATCACTCAAGCTTTCAAAGAGTGGGATTCCGAAACCCCCTCAATTTTAAGTTAATTCTTACTAAATCATATAATTATATGATACGTGCACTATTCGTTGGCAATTGATTTTCATATTATCTAATAGCTAGTTTAATATATTTAACATATAATATTATAATAAAGCTTTAATAAAACGGTTCAACATAATTCACGAGATGTTAGATTGTTAAACAATTATATAAATTTTGATGTTTTATTTATTATATATATTTATTTATTTATTTATTATATATATATAATATATATATATATATTTATTTATTTATTTATTTGTATAAAGTTATGAATTTCTAACTTTTAGAAAGAAGAAAATTTTAATATTTTTTAGACAATTTTATCAATATTCACACGTTCGAAAATTTCTTAAAATTAATAAATTGCAACACTTTTCAACTTTAAGGAAGGTAATTTCTCAAATTGAAATATAAGGTCCCGTTTGATAACTATTTCGTTTTTTTTTTTTTTTTTTTTGAAATTTAAGCCTACAAATACTCTTCCAATTCATAATTTTCAAGACTTTGATGTCTATCTCTTGTGTTTTAAAAACAAAACCAAAATTTAAAAGCTAAAAAAAATAGCTTCCAAATACTTGTTTTGGTTTATGAAATTGGGTTAGAATTCATATATTTACTAAAAAAAATGAGACATATATAGAGAATTTAGGAAAATAATATAGGCTTAAATTTTAAAAACCAAAAACAAAACACAAAATGGTTATCAAACCGGGCTTAAAAGATTTGTTACAAATAAATTTTTTTTTTTTTTTTTTTTTTTTGAGATCGTTACAAACATCATACTTAGGAGTGGTTTAGGCAATCTTTCCTAGAATTTTACAATGCCAATTAGAAGTAATTCGAAATTGAACATATTGAAACGAGGACATGCAGATGTCTAAGCTCATGTAGAAATCTAATTTCAATGGAAACTTGTAGATGTTTTTGTAAGTCGATACTCTTAAGGCATGTTTGGGACAACGTTCATGTCATTGTAGGAGATGAGTTATTATAAAAGTGAATTATTATAAATAATGGGTTGTAATAGATTGTATTTGGAGTACATGATATTATAACATGAATTATAATATACTGTATCTTGAGCGTAGGTTATTAAAATAAGAGTTAGGATTTTTGTTCTTACAATTAAAAAAAAAAAAATTGAGTACACCATTTTTTTTTTCTTAATAACTACGGTTTAGATTACAAAATTTATAAATAATTAACAAAATAGTTTTATTAATCTTATAATTATTTTTTGCATAATGAGATTAAACTTAACAAGAAATTTTATTTTTCTTTTTAAACTATTCACATATTTTGTAAATTTGATACAGGTGCATCCTAATATATATATATATATATATATATATATATATATATATATTTTTTTTTTTTTTTTTTTT
>JBBMEG010030740.1:0-22364 GCA_037832605.1 Cyclanthera cordifolia
ACTTCAATTTATATACATAACTGACCAACCTTTTAGTTCTAAACAAGCTCAGACCATTTACTAACTATCAACACAAGCCACCACTCACTGTTTGAAGCAAAGTAGAGCAATGAACGAGCCAAAAAATGAAGAAGACTAAGAAGAGAGGGAGAAATCGTGAGGGAGAGATCGCAAGGGAGAAGAGAGCCACGAGGGAGGGAGATATCGCGAGGGAGAAAGGAGCCGCAAGAGAAGGAGAGATTGCGAGGGCGAAGGGAGCCGTGAGAGAGGGAGAGATCGCGATGGAGAAGGGAGTCGCGAGAGAGGGAGAGATCGCGAGGGAGAATGAAGGGAGTAGGTGTCGCATCGTCTCTGCTGAAGGAGGAGGAAAAAATTGATGGAGGGGGGCTTAGAAATTTTTTTGGTTAATTTTTGGGTATTTTCAGTAAGGCCATCAAACTTTCTAATTCATATTCAATTAACCTAAAAAATCCTAATAAACTGCTACTAGATGAGTTGAGAGGACTAATACTTGTGTTTGTATAGACCTTGGTTTAAGTCTGTACTGTGCAGATTATAAAAAGTCTTTTTTTTTTTCTTTTTTTTAACCTAACATGCCCATGGACCTTTAGGGTTGTTTGTCGCTACTTAAAAAGGTTTTCGTCTTTGAAAGTTTATTAAGCTCGTAAAACTCAAAGAACTTGAAATACACAATCCACTCGCATTCCGACGAAGAAACTTCATTTAATAAGACTCTCCAAAGCTCATACACTGAGCTAACTTCCTAACTTTGCAAAACACTTTAACCACACTTCTTTTGTTCTGATACTCTAAACCTCGAAACTTTTTACATTTGAGTCACTCTCAAACCAAGAGTTCCATCCCAACACTTAATGCTTAACATGAACGAACCAATCAGCGAACTAGATACACTTTTGAGAGGTAATTCAGTAGCTTAGGTTCAAATAACCTGTCCGAGTCTTTGACGTAAAACAAGATCTCATAACCCTTAACCTTAAGGCAGTCTTAGCTGATTACCAAAGTTCTACTCTGATTCGAGGACCATCGACCATTGAGGAAAACTCTCATTACAAAAATCCTAAAGAACTTCAAACTGAACAGAATCCATCCAAACAATCCCTCAACTTAACTGGCACATACCATAAAGTTGAAAACCCAAAGCCGGACTTGAAAAAGATACCTGACACTAGGGTCACTAGGTTGGCTCCTAATAACAAGCTCTGACGGCGTCGGTCACACTACCATTGTCCTACCGAGAAGGAAGCTTTGCCAAAACTAACCTTGCTAGCAAGCTCACATAGTAGTGTTAAGCCCCATACTAACTTTGAAAACTCAAGAAGCTTTCCACGGAGCTTGAAGACCGAGCAACAAATTCAACAATAGACATCCTTACTTTAAAAGATGGAACAAAGCTCATCTAAGCTTGGCATTACAAAAATTTGCTCAAAGAGAAGCACCACCTATCTACTCTATTCTATGTTTCAACCTTATGTCTGACACCCTTTGAACGCAGCTTAAGGCCTTATGGTTCAAATGTTGCGTGCCAAAACACTTGGCACAAAGGCCACTACGTAACACACGGCCAATGCCCTTACACCACTCGGGGCCAAATATGAGTGAGAAGTAACAATAGAAGATATTGGTTCCTTAACCAAGAGGATTCTCATGAGAGCAACTAAGGAGTGTTTTCAAGTCTCAAATGGTAACGATGTCGAACTAGTCAAAACGTAGCTAACTATGGATTCTCTGACTATAAATACGCATACATAACCAAAACATTGCACAACCACATCAAAGTGTACTGGTAACCTCCAACAGTGCACCTGACCGAAAGAGTCATAAACGGGCAGACCTTGCAACAGAGTCACAACCTCTCTTTTCTCATATGGACGTCCAACACATCGTCATAACTTGTACGCAAAGTCTCTTACATGGAAATCCTACCATCCGTTTAGGAAGTACTCTGCAACGTCCCTAACCACAGGTATAGAGTCAACACTCTAATCGGCACCCTCAACTTCAGGTAATGATGTCGAGTATCCCTAAATTCTTTAGCAATAAACTTTTAACCAAAAATGTCATATCTTAAGAAGGTTAACAAGTCTGATTTTAAATATTTTCTTTTTAGAACTCTTAGTTGCACTTCAAGCTGAACCGAAAACAACCATTTTGTAATTGTCAACGACGCGTCCACAAAAGGACGTTGAACTTGAAACAATATAACTACGAGTTTCTTTGCGAACGACTCTTCTACGACCTCGAGACATCTTGACTTTTCTTAGGTGTCCACATACTTGGTTCCACCAAGTAACATCTATAAGAACAAGCTCCAAAGGTTTCTATCTCAAGTTAGACTACGTCCAAGGTATTGGGTTAATGAGTTTCTTTCATATTTATTGTGACATCCTCTACTGAACTCAACGTCCAACAGGTGCTCTAACATCTGCGGCCTCAACCAAACATCAAGAAGCATAAGCTGGCTCAACAATTTTAACCCTTGGTGGGTGTTTCTATGACTTACACAAGGTAACTTCTTGTCCTTGAACCACTTACGAGTCGTGGACCTATATGGTCTTTCGACGCCTGTCTTTCTCTTGGCGCTTTCACCCACGCTCGATCATATGTATTTTACATCAATACTTGGTTAATCATAAATGTGTCAGTTACTATCAACAAAATCAACCAAAGAACGGCCTCGGACATGTATATAAGCAGGACTATGAGTTCTTCTACAAACAACCCTTTGAAGACCTTTATACATCTAGTCTTCCTTGTTTACGAGGTCTGTGCACTGGTCTATCTAAGTGGAAACCATCGGCATGAACTCTTTGGGTTAGAATCTCAAAAACTGCATTCAAGACATTAAGTTAACCAACTTTTATAGTCCACCAACTATGAATCCTTTCCAGAATAACGCCTCATCACTTTTCTTAAGCCTAGACTCCCACAACTACTTGGCATCACAACTTTGAATGTACTATTTCTTGAAGTCTTTAAGCCTTTCTAAACTTTGGCACGATGACACCTTCTGCTCATACATGCTAAACGTGATTCCTAGAGTTGCAGTTGTCGCTCCTCCAACTACTGCTGGGTTAGACAAAAGGCCTTCTGACCTCTTCTGGCACTACTCCTTTAGTTGAAATAGAAGCAAATAAAAAGGATCATTTGTTGTCAACAAAGATGAAAACGAACATCCAGGGATTCTTAAGAAAAGGTGCTTCCTTAACACCTCGAGTCCTAATGCCGAGGAAAAACATTAAGTAATGCGGTTATCAGTCCCCTCGAGTTATCTATTACCAAATTAAAGTTAGTTTGCACAAAGAATCAAGCAACAATGCAACACACAATAATGATATTTCTACTTATGATTACGAGCATGATTTTCTATATTTCTTAACCTTCTTTTACTTGTTACCTGATGACGGCCTGTAGCTGAAGACCAGGGGACCTACACAGCCTACATCATAAGCTAGTCTACATAATCTATGACTCTAAGCTCTGATACCAACTCTAACAACCCAGTCCATAATCGTCAGGTTATAGAATAGAAGTTACTAATGCATGCAAAATTTAAAAGAAATTTCGGCAGGGTTTCCCCTAAAATATGGGAAACTCATACCTGCAAAACCTGTAAAACAAAACCTGGACAATTCAAAATTCTTTTAAAATGATCCTGCATGTGAAAATCAAAACATGCATCTTATCAAGGCAGTCAAACACATATGAAAATCCCGAGATCTCAATTTCAAAACTAAAACTGTTCAAACTAAGTTATTACAACAGTTCGCGATTATGGAGATATCGCGAGGTAGAATGGAGTCGTGAGAGAGGGAGAGATCGCGAGGTAGAAGGTAGCCGCAGAGAGGGAGAGATCGCGAGGGAGAAGGGAGGGAGGAGGGGTCGCACGTCATCTGTGCTGAAGAAGGAGGAAAAATGGATGGAGGGGGGTTTAGGAATTTTTTCTGTTATTTTTTGGGTACTTGAAAGAAGGCCCTCAAACTTTCTAATTCATATTTAAGTAACCTAAATATCCTAATAAACTTCTACTAGATGAGTTAGGAGGACTAATACTTTGGCAAATTATAAAAAGTCTATTTTTTTCCTTTTTTTTCACCTATGCTCGTATTTGAGCAAATTGCTTTTGTATAATTATATGATGGCTAGACAAATCTATCAATAACATCAGAATCTACAATATTCAGTTTAAACAAAATTTGTAATCTAATAAGATATTATAAGTCATTAAATTGAAGTGAATATTTAAGAACAAATACAAGTAAGTCAATACGTCTTCAAACTTCGATTTAATCTAAGAGAATATAATATGAATACAATCATAAATTGGTTGTAAATCAAAGAGATCTCACATCTTGTTCACATTGTCCTAACAGTTTAATAAAATTTAGTTTTTCCTCCCTCTCATCCTACATTAATTAGTTTTGGCATCTTCATGTTTTTCAAAATATTTTTTTTTTTTCAAATTTGTGATTTTTTCCTTGAAAATTTAATTTTTATAGTAGTTCAAGTGTATAAGTTCGCTCCAAAGAAAATGTGTATTAAGTTTTTTCCATACACAAATATATGCATATTAACACATAATTATTTCATTTCTTTATTGGAAGAAGAAATTTATAATCCTATTTACGTTTCCTTTGACAGAAATAGAAGAAAAGGAAAAGAAATTATTTGGAAATTAAAATTTTCATATTGGATTCAATACCATATAATTTATGTAACTGATTTCAATTATAGGTTGGACAAAAAGAGCATGTATTCTCTGCATTATGTTTTCTTTTTCTTTTGCATTCTAATGATGTTTATAAATAATTTTATTAATTATTTTTGTACAGTAACTAATATTTGTTAAGGACTCCGCCAAATGATATTTATAAACTTGAATGTAGCATAAAATATTTGTAGTGTATTTAATTACGGATTGGATGGAATTATAAGTAATTGAACAAGTTGATTATCATGACCATTCAAATTTCTTAATTGCATAGATTAGGGAAGGTTTGAAGCTACTAAACTCTACAAAACAAATAAATAAAGCAACATTAACGTTCCAGTAATGACAATCAGTGTCAACAAAAACATTTTGTTGAGAAGAGGGTATGGTAAATTTAGAGCGGTATGAAGTAGTTCTTGGAAGAAGATGAGTCATTTTTCTTGTTCAGAATGGGGTATGGTATTTCGAAAACCATGAATGTGATTCAATTTTCTTAATGATGCAAAACTTAGCACTTGAAGATCCGGAAGCTCAAATTTTTTTAGCATATTAGCCCAAATGTATTCAATTTTTTAATCTAAAAAGCCTGGAACTCCTCTTAGAAGGGAACTTTGGTGTCATTGGGGGATAATAAGTTCTTATGCAAATTCTGTAATAAAGTTGTCAAAAAGAATAATTGAAACTTGTCCATGGATTTATGACAATGGTTTGATAGTTTTTAAGATATGTGTAACAATCTAAAATTTCACTTCTGGCTTTTATGTAAGTTTTTGGACTTCACGAGACTCATTAGAATAATAAAAAAAAATTACCTAGAGAAAACATAAATAAGTCATATCCGAAGACGAGTATAGTTGGAATTTTGAAGAAGAGGTTAAAATAGTCATTTTCGTAACGAGGGGCATTTTGGCAATTTATGTAGCTTTTTGGAATTGTATGAAAAGACAAGATATATTTTTTAGGTCATTATTTTGCAATCATCGATCGTCGCTTGTTTTCTTTGCATCCCTAACTCCTAGAAGACAATCTTTACATCCGTAAATCAGATCCCTTCGTTTGTCCGTGCAATCGCCATCATTTTCCTTTTTTTAACCATAGTAGCAAATAGAGAGTTGCCGCGTCAGAGAAGACAGTGTTGTGTTTTGTGTAGCCATCATGGAGATAGAATTGCGAGAATCTCCATGTCGCTCGAGGATTAGTGCCAGCATTCATGGAGCTGGCGACCAATCACCAAGCTTTGTTGTCTGCGCTATCATTGTCGTATACTGCAGTGTCAAAAGTGGGATTCAGTGTCACCTAATCATTGTTGAGCCTTTTTTTAAGAAGTTGTCCACCAATCCAAAGGGAAGCTTTTAACTCCTAAACTTGACACACTTTCGAGACTTGGCATCAACACATTTCAAAACTCTAGGATTTATCCCTTATGTGTATGATTCACGCGCCACCACTGCCCTTTCATGCACCATATGCCTCTACTATGTCCGCTGCCTTTTTCGCCAGAGATATTCTTTAGGTAGCCTATTTTGGGTAATTTTGACATTAAAAGTCCATTTATGGTAGTTTAAGGTGCTAATTTTGACCATTTGTTGTTATTTTGACAAATTGTTTTTTTGTAGGAAACTCTTAGAAACTGCAATTTGAGTTTCTTTGAGCTAATTTAGTGGAATTCTGATAAGGATCATAGAATTCAACAAGATCATGAACTACTCTAGAAGAGTTGGAACAATTTTAAGTTAGCAAAATAAATATTAATTTTCGAAATTTAGAATATTTTATGCAATTTTTTTCAATTTTCAACTTATTTTTAATGTTTTAGGTTACAATTTGTTTAGGCTATAAAAAGCCATGAATTTAGTTGTAAAAGGAGAGATTTTGGATGAATGAAAAATAGTTCTCTACAAAAGATCCTTTCTTAGAGATGTAGAGCATGTTCTTTGCCTTTTTTCTAAGTTCGTTTGCAATTCTTGTCATAGAATGCATGTGAGCCATTCAATCTAACCATGATCAAGTTTTATTGTAGAGTGACTCAATCTAGAACAAGATCTTCCATATTTTGCTTATAGATCTTTGATCAAAGAGGTAATCAAAATTATAGCCTTTTCCTCTTGGTTGTTTCAAATCCATAAAAAGGTGTTAATCTCTTAGATCTAAGGGTCTTGCTTCATTATAAGCTTAGATATTTGGGATGAGAATAGCCTAGGTTGCATCTTTGTGGCCTACTCTAGGTTTGATTCTATCTTTAAATTTCAGCAATTTGTTCATCTTTCTAAAAACTCTTTCGATTCATTTTTTCTTTCAATTTCATATATTATCATTTAACATTTGTTCTGATCTTGATCCCATCTTTTATCATTTTTTGGATCTTAAAAATTCAAAAATAAAAAGAAAATATATGATTTTGATTCTATCCTTTTATCATTTTTTGGATCTTAAAAAAAAAAAATCTTGATTTTATCATTTTTTGGATCTTGAAAAAAAAAAGAAAAACAAAAGAAAGATCTAATCTTGATTCCATTTTATATATCATTTGTTTTGATCTTGATTCCATATTCTTTCAAGTTCTAACGTGTTGAGAACGTCCATATTTGAATAATTATTCTTCATTTGAAATTTAGATCTTTTTGTGATCTTTATATGTCCAGAAGGTCACTTGTTTAAATTAATAAAGTAATACGTTCGTTCGTTCAATTTCTTTTCAGTGTGCAATTTATAACTACTGCATTCAATATTCTTCTTTCCTTCCTAAACGCCTTGATAACGTTCCGATTTGATTAATTGTCCTTCTATTCATATTTAGATCTATTTGTCATCTTTAATTGTCAAAAAGATCACTTATTTAAAATCGTAACGTCGTATGTTCGTTTGTTCGATTCCTAATCAGTGTGCCATTTATTCAAAATTCTGGAACAATTATTCTTTTTATTTTATTTCTATTATTTTTATTTATTTTGTTAATTCATTATTTTCTTGCTTGATTGATTTGTAAGGTTCACAATTACAAGATTAATTTGCGATATATTAGACTACTATTGATCGGAATTTAGGCACTTTCCGAAAGCATACCTTTGTGTGTGATAAACATGAGTGTTCTGAGTGTAAAATTAGTGAGTTGTGTGTGTGAGATTCATGTTTTCTTGTCACTTTACAATTATTTTTGTAATATTTATCATCAAGAGCGTTCAAGAAAGACCATGATTCACCAACCACAAAGATGTTTCTGGAACTATATTAATGACGATCCATTTTGGAGAGTTTGTGGAGAAAACTTGGCTAAAATTTAATAAACCTTAAATTACATGAGCGAAATATCTCAAGAGTTAAGTTTGCAGGATGAAGCATTGAAAAGAAACATTGCCCAACCAATCCAAAAAGAGGAAGATTGTCTCATGTTTCAAGAATATGTTTTATATGATGATGACATAGAAACCAACAAAGAATATATGCAACAACATGTTCATCTATGTTCATTAAAGAAAAGGAAAGCGAAAATGATAAAATATGTGAGAAAGAAATGCTTGAAAGTTGTTTGGAAAGAAAAGAGATAGAAGGTCCAGTTATTAGATTATGTGAGGAGAACATTCTAGAGGTTAAAGAGAGAAGTGGTTCATTTATTAAATTTTGTGAGGATAATATTCTAGAGGTTAAAGAAAAAAATGATTCAGTTAATGAATTTTGTGAGGAGAATACTCTAGAGATTAAAGAACAAAATGATTAAGTTATTAAATTATGTGAGGAAAGTATTTCAAAGATTGAAGAATAAGATGATTTTGTTATTTAAGTAGGTAAGGCGAGCATTCATTTGTATTAAAATGGTTTTGTTTGTGTACAAGAGTGTGAAAAATAAGTTTTCGTTGTTGAACTTTTTTATGAAAAATAATAAAAAGGAAAGATATTTTATGCATATCAATTTTATTTTTTAAATATTTAAGTATGTGGTTTCAATCAAATTAAACTAATCATTTTATGAAAATATTCAATATTCAAATACTTCCCTTGAAGTAACTTTTACTCATAATTACACCTCTCGATCTTGTTTCATGAAAATACTATTGTTAACATTTATTGACTTTACTTAAATGTTTACCATGTTTTATTTATATGTTTAATCGAGAATAAATTCCTAAAAACCTCTCCATTTTTTTTTTTTTTTTTTTGAGAAAGATACTTAAATTGATTTAAAGGAGAACAAGCATACAAGTGTCTCGAGAAGATCGAGGATTAAAAAAGCTCTTCAATAGAGAGAAATGGAGGCAAGGCTATAGTCTTTGAAAAGGGAAGATTTAGAACACCAAGAAGAAGGTAGAACAACAATGTCTTCTTTAATGGATATTTGACGTCTATTAGTATGAGAAGCACCTAAGGTTATTGAGTTGTGTTCGCTCTAAATACTACATAAATTGATCCAGTGTGATTTGATTTAATAATGAGCTTTGATTGTGAGTGGTCATGTTTTACCTTTTTAAAAAGAAGCTTCTCTATGAGTGCTAAAGCTCTAAGAATTTTTTTGATGCCAAAAAATGGTCAACATATATCCACACTATAATTTGTATTATCGAGGATGAGAAGCCTGCCAAAAGGAACAATTTTAGAACACAACGGTGTGGTGTGAGCCACATAGCCTCCAATGCCAAAGTCAGTAAGAGTTAGGAAAGTAATATAGAGGAATTTTAGAACTTAGAATGGCTTAAGAATACTTAGCATAGTTTTTCTTAGGATTCGCCTCCATTGAAATGAAGAATGATCTGACTTCTTATAGCAATCTGTTTCATAAATGCTGCAGCTCACTTATGGGCGACTTAATGGCCGACCGTTGGAAACGCCCGTCATTAAGGCGAAAATGAATACTGGCATAACTTCTGACCATTACCTTTTGGAGGTGTAACGGCTTTGACTCAGGATTTACTTGGACTCAGTCTATTTTAATAATTATCCAATAATTATTAATTCAATTAATATGTCAAACATATTAATTAATATTCTCCAATTAATAACTGTTCAGTAACCATTATATCAATTAATATATCGAACATATTAACTTACAATTCTCAAACTTAATAATAATTATGCAATAATTATTAACCCAATATGTCAAACATATTTTCGACTAAGAATTCAATAATTATATATAATCAATTTATCCAAAAATTATTTTTTTTCCTCATTAATATTCATCCAATTAATATTAAATTAATATATCCAATATATTAAACAATTAATTAAGTTCAACCATTAAACTTAATACTTCTATTAATTATGTCCCATATAATAAATCCTTGAATTTGAGTGGTTCAAATTAATTTCTCGAATGAAATAGTGTACAAATTCATTTCTCAAATGAAATAGTGTACCAGTGATTATGAGCTAGCCCGGGGACCGATGGACCTATAGGATGAAAGCTACAACGACCTCGGATCTAATCTCTCCTCGTTAACATCAGGCTTATTCCACTAAAGGCCTTTGCTGAACTTTTTTGCACTATAGGAAAAGTTAGTGTGATGAATATAATCGATCGCTTGTGATATGATCCTTCATGAGCTTATTTGTAATTCACAGCTGGGTTTATGTCCGTTTTACACTTGTGATTACATCTTTCTTCTTAAGCACCACTGACTTCTTTAATGAACAAGCTATTTATAGTTCTACTATAAACGAATGTCCTCTCCGGCCAATGAGAGGCATAATCCTTTTGTTTAAGTCCTAGAATCAGTTCTTAAGGGAACTACTCAACTTCTTCAATATTATGGAAGATGTTAATTCCTTCTTGTGACATCGTGTTCTCATCTACTAATTACTACAATTCCCAATGTGGGAGGCTTATTGACCTAGTGTTGTTTGACTGGTCTCATCTATGCAGATCAAATGATGCTTTCATAAAGGAGGAATTCGCAACTTACCTAAGATTAAGATCACATTGACATATGATCATCCTTAGTGAATTAGTTGATACAAGTCTATAACGAAATTACTAGCTCGATCTTAAAACTTTTGATCTTGTCTAATACAAAAACTTCTTTTTGCATCGCGCCCCCATTTACATGTCTCCACCTAAGATCATTTGCAACTCTTTCAAAACAGGTCACACCAAGTGTTATCAGGACTCAGGCAACCTAGCCGTAGTCCATATACTGTAGACGATTTAGGTTATAAACTTGGAACTAGATCCACTCATATGTCCAACATACTTGTCCAACTGTTCATCTAAATAGCCAAGGGTATATTGACATTCATCCAATTCATGTAATAATGTTGAATGACGTTTGAATATTAAATGTGCAATTTATTGAAAAGAATAACTTTTTATTAATAATTAAATATAACATTAAATGTCTACAATTAATTGCTTGTTCCTAAATATACAAACTACTAGGTCTTTAGGGTACATCCCCTAACAACCTTCAATTGAACAACTTTCTAAGTTGGAATTGAAACAATTCCCAGATCATCTGAAATATGCAAATTTAGGAGTAGATGAAACTTTTCCAATTATCATTTCTACTAAATCATCAGAGAATCATGAAAAAAAGTAGATAAAAATGCTTAGGAAATACAAGAAGGCCATAGACTACTTTATCAAACATATAAGGAATAAGGCCGATTTTTTGTATGCATAAAATCAACTTGAAAATGAAAAGTTTAAGACGGTAGAGCATCGACAAAGACTTAACCCAGCTGTAAAGACCCGACCATTTAGGACTCTCAAAAAGTCCTTACTAAATGCAACAATAAAAGAATATATGAAAACATTTAATAAACATAATGGTCCAACATTTATTCAAGGTCTAATCATCATCAAAACAGGAATTTCAAAGGTTCGAAGTACTCCTTACAAACAGTCAGTTAAATAGTGAGGGGAAAAACATAGTATTTCAAATGTAGATGCAATTCTAAAAGCTAATTCCTCATCTAGCAATATGAGAAAGAAACTCAAGTAATGAAAAACAAGATGTAAAACTAAGACCCGACGTGCCCATGGTTTCCGCTATGCCAGATCAGCCATCCTGGTAAAGCCCGTGTGTACCTGTGGATTACCACAGAAGACAAAAGGAAAGGGGGTGAGTATTATAACTCACCAAAGAATAACTATCAAACATTCTTACAACAGAGAAGCAGTAAATATAGTAACAGTTTAAATAATTACTCAGGGATAATCGATTACGACGTTGACGGGGCAACCCGAAGGCTAAGCCAACCCGAATTCTCGTAATTCACCCACCGGGGCATCCCTAGTAGAGATATGCCTACCCGGTTCCTTTCTTTCATTACGTCGGGGCAACCTTTGTAGGGCTAAGCCAACCCGAATACTGAACATAATTAGCTGTCCTACCAGAAATCACTATCAACTCTACAACTAATATCAACTATACACATTCATCAATAACAGTATTATACAAGTCTATCTAGCACACTTTTGCTCAATTAACAGTTTATATCATGGATTGGACCCTTACCTCGCTTGTTCCTACTCGAGGCACTCCTAATTATCCGAGTTGCGACCTCCTAAAGTTTCTCCAGCAAGAACTGGGTAAAACAGGTTAAAAACGTCAGAATTAGACATTTAAACTATTAAAAACGGGTCTAGAGCGTCGAAATTATCCAAAAACAAGTATGCGGAAATTTTCTGGCGACCTACGGCGGCGCGTGGCCGGAAAAGTGGCCGGAGGAGTCGTCGGCGGCGGCGCATGGCGCTGGAGCTCACCAGCGCATGAGAAACACGCGCAAGACAAGGGTTGGCATCACAAAGACGCATGGCGCTCGCTAAATGGGCGGAGACAGGCTCGGGACACGCTCAGGCTCGGGAGACAGTGCAGCAGCCTCGGATTCGCTGGCCAACGCGAAGCTGAGGGGCTTCTGACACGACGATGGCTGTCGGCGCACGTGGGGGAGCAGAAAGACAGCAGCGCTGAGGGTGGCAGAGGTGGTCGCAGCTTCTGATTGGGCACGGTCGTCTCTCTCTTCACGCGGTTGGTTCTCTAATGAAATACTGGATTTGAGGCGATATGTAAAGCCGCTTGATTATCACACCATAACTTCGCAGGAAATCTAGACTTTACTCTAATTTTGTCTAGGAGTTGGATCAACCACACAATCTCACAGGTTGCTTGAGCTATGGCTTTATATTCGGACTTATCAGTAGACTGAGACACCACGTTCTACTATTTACTCTTCCAGGACACTAGATTGCCTCCTACAAAGACACAATATTCCGAAGTCGACCTTCTATCTTCCTTCGACCCTGCCCATTCGACATCTGAGAAACACTCGATATTCATATGTCCATGATTCTCATACAACACTCCTTTACCTAGCGCATATTTTAAATAACCCAAAATTTGTTCCACAGCTGTCCAATGATCTACTGTAGGAACTAACCTAAACTGATTGACCACACTGAGAGGATACGATATATCTTGTCTCGTAACAGTTAAGTACTTAAATTTGCCGACCACCCTTCTATATCGTTCAAGATCTGAAAATGTTTTTCCTTCCTTGACCAGTTGTAAATTAGGAACCATTGGCATATTGTATGGTTTCACAACTAACTTTCATGTTTCAATCAACAAATCTAGAACATATTTTCGTGGAGACAAGAAGACTCCTGTCTTATTCCTCATAACTTCAATACCTAAGAAATATTTGAGAGTTCCAAGATCCTTAGTACAAAACTGTTCGTGAAGAAACGATTTCAATGAGGCCACACCTGGAACATCATCCCCAGTGATAACTATATCATCAACATATACTACTAGCAAAAGACTCCCATGTTTAGATCGTCTAAAAAACACCGAATGGTCAGACAAGCTTTTTCTCATCCCAAACTAACTTAATGCTGACTAAACTTGCCAAACCTCGCCCGATGACTCTATTTCATAGCATACAATGATTTTTGAAGCCTACACACCTTGGTATTCTCCCCGTGAGCAACAAATCGAGGTGGTTGCTTCATATAAACTTCCTCCTCAAGGTCACCAAGGAGAAATGCATTCTTGATATCCAACTGATATAATGCCCAAGAATTCGAGGCCGTTATTGAAATAAACAATCGAATAGACACCATCTTAGCAACTGGAGAAAAAGTATCACTATAATCAACACCATAAGTTTAAGCATAACCCTTAGCAACCAAGCGTGCTTTCAAACGTGCCATAGATCCATCTAAGTTTACCTTGACAACAAAAATCC
The DNA here is from genome assembly GCA_037832605.1 of Cyclanthera cordifolia. Taxonomy (NCBI): domain Eukaryota; kingdom Viridiplantae; phylum Streptophyta; class Magnoliopsida; order Cucurbitales; family Cucurbitaceae; genus Cyclanthera; species Cyclanthera cordifolia. The sequence goes on from JBBMEG010030740.1 coordinate 13,910, forward strand.
ACTTACATCCAATAGTTTATTTGTCTACTGGGCGATCTACTAACTCTCAAGTGTCATTATCATCCAGTGCATTCACCGCCTAAACCATCGCCTGACACCACCTAGAATGAGATAATGCCCCACTTGTATTCTTAGGAACCACCATAGATTCGATAGACGAAAGAAAAAAACCCAATGAGGACAACTGATGGTAAAACACGAATAATGAAAAATAGGATACGTAGAAGAACCCTTACGTTTTCGATGGGCAATAGGTAAGTCAAGGTCATTACTTACTTGTAAATCATCAGACGAAGACAGCGCTGGTGGAGGGCATGCTTCTGTAAGTTGGCGCACACGTTTGGAATAGAACTGCGTAACAGGAGGACTAGAAGGAATGAATTTTGAAGGAGACATAACAGGACTTGATGGTGATGAAACTACCTCATATAAAAATAAGCCATCCTCATAAGAAGAAGAGTGAGACCGAGACGATGGGCTAAGCACAATATCCTCAAAATATGTAACATCTGCCAAAAGAAGATACTTTTTAGTAGCTGGACAATAACAACGATATCCCTTGTGAATCCGAGAATAGCCGATGAAGAAGAACTTAGTACGACTGGGACGAATATCCCGAACAAAACATGTGCACCCAATGATTTTAGGCATAACAGAAAACATTTCTCATGTAGGAAACATGACTTTAAAGGGAATCTCACCCTTTAAAACACTAGAAGGCAAGAGATTAATCAAGAAGCAATCCATACTAACACCATCAAAGTGCTTCGGGACATTCATATGAAATGATAAGGCCCTAGCAGTCTCGAGAAGATGTATGATTTTCCTCTCTACTACCCCATTTTGAGATAGAGTATTAGGACACGAAGACTGATGAATAATACCGTTATCTTGTAAATAGGAACCAAGAATAGTCGAGAAATACTCCCCTCCATTATCGGTATGTAGTATTTTGATAGAAACACTAAATTAAGTTCGAGTTTCATCATTAAAGGCACAAAAAATAGAAAATAATTCTGAACAAATTTTCAATAAATAAATCCAAACAAGACGATAATAGTCGTCTACAAAAGTGACAAAATATCTAAAATCCGTATTAGAAATAACAGAACTTGGACCCTAAACATCTGAATGTACTAACTTAAATGGAGCATTAAGTTGCTTATTGACTTAAGGATTCAAACTAATACAATGAAACTTTGCAAATTGACAAGACTCACAATTTAAAACTAAAACTTTACTAAACTCTGAATATAATTTCTTTAAAACAGACAACGGCGAATGTCCTAACTCACAATGAATCTCGAACAAGGACTTGGTACTCGAACATGCGACAACTTATGCAGAAAGTTGATTAAGAACATAGAGACCTCCAGAAACATGCCCTCTACCAATAACCTTCCTCGTCAAACGATCTTGAAGCAAACAATAGCAAGGAAAAAATAAAATAAAACAATCAAGGTCTCGAGAAAGTTGACTAATTGAAATCAAGTTAAATGAAAAATTGGTAAACATAAAACATGGGATAAGGTCAAGGTAGGGGTAAGCGTAATTAGGTAAGTGCCCTGAACTGGAGACGAGGAACCATCAGCAAAAGTAACGGCCGGAAACGATGCAGTCAACAAAGGAGTTGAAAAGAGACTCATATTACCAGTCATATAGGCAGTAGCTTTAGAGTCTATAACCCATTTCGACGTTGACGTAAGGAGACACTGGTTATTACCTGACTCGGCCAGGGTTGCAGTAGGAGGATTTATAAAGGATAACTGTGGTAAGTCATTTGACACCCGAAGTTTAGGGAAATCGCCCATAGTAGAAGTATTATCACTCGTCACAATGTGAGCTGTCGGAGACCATTAATTCTAATATTGTAACTTCTGACAATCTCTCTTTATATGTCCCGGTTTAATTCAACAAAGCAGAATGCTGCCAACTAACTTCTAAAATACCTAAAATTTAGATTTGAGACAACCAATAGCCGAAAACTTAAAAATGACTTTACCATGTCGAAGAGAGAATATGCACGAACAAAGTTTAGCCAACCTTAACCCAAGTCGTTGACCCACGAGCTCCCACGCGCCTTGTTGACTTTGAACGACTTCCTCCTTCAAACAACGTGTGAAGGCTCCTCTCTTATTGGTTAGTGGCGAAATTCTCACAAGTTGTAGATAAGCCTTTAAGCTTTCCAGAATTGCTGGCGGTTCCGGCTAACGCCAGCTGCAGCGGCAGTGAATTTTGGAAATGGCAAATTCTAGGCAGCAGCGGTAACCCTAAATTTGACTTTTCAAACCCTAAGCTCTAATACCATGTAAACAATTTTGAGAGTCTAGAATTTTCTCACCCTTGTATTATTAAAGGCAATGCCTTCAACAGCTAGTCTAACTAACTTCAACAGCTGCAACTTTTAGAGCTATAAGACTTTAGAAAAAAAAATTTCTCTTTCGAAAATGTCATACTTTATAAAGAAAAAACAAGAAAAAAAGGCATGACAGCACAATATTGCCCAATCAATTTATAGCAGGCCAACATGTATTATTGTATACCTCTAGATTTAAGCTTTTCCCTGGAAAAAATTAAATCTTAATGGTCTGTCCTTTTAAGGTTACAAAGGTTGAATCATGAAGCTGTAGAGATTAAGAATCTAGTGGATTAAACTACATTCATGGTGAAAGGGGAGAAGAGTTTAAGAGATGGAATTATTCTCAGCCTTTGACAACATGTTGAGGAAATGAATTGTTAAAACTATATGTATTATAATTGCTTATTTTATTTCCAGAGTCAAAAAAGGTTAGTAACTAGCTATATGTTTGTTGTATATAAAGTAAATAGCTAAAATTGTTGTTGCTAGTTGAATTTTAGTGTAGATATTTGTTTTAAAGTTTTTGTGTGATTTAATTTTAGTGGGATTGTTAACGTATTCTCTCTAATGCACGTTTTGAATCATAATTTTGAAAAAGAAAAAAATATTTTAAAAAAGACACAATTCGTTTTTATTCTTTAAGATATGGTGAGAGAAAGAGTGGCTCGTGGGTGAGTTGTGTGCGAGAAGGAGGCAGTTTTTGTCGGTAGGGCCCAACCAACACATTTTAAAATTGAGGTTATTTTTATTGAACCAAAACAAATCTACCGGTTCGATAAATAGAAAGACGTCAGTTCGAGTTGAAGAGACGAGTTGGTTCATCTGGATCGGTTTGAATATTCAAAACAAATCACGAAGTTGGACGAATGTAGCACTACATGCCATTAATTCCTCCGGCTTTTAATACAAAGCTCTTGAGACAATTTCACTACGCTTTCAAAGAAATCCTTAGCCGTTTGAATTTCTGGAACCATTATTGATTTTTAATTTCTTGAGTGATTCTAACCCTAGCCCTAAAATTAGAAATGGTAAGGACAAGAAGTGGAAAAGCTCTCGTTGTGGTGGTTTCTATGGCCAACAAAAGGAATGCGAAGAAGAAACTCGCATTCTCTGAAGCGAAGTGTGAAGTTTCTAAAGCCTTCGTTGTGGTTGATCAAGAGGTAACAATTGTTGTTGTCCACGTTCTTGAAGAAGTTTTTGTGGAGCAAACTATGGCTGAAACAAGTGCTACTGAGGTAAAAGCTATGCAAGAAGAAGTTGAAGCAGTTGTTGAGGCGAAAAAGAGGGCAAGGTTAAAGTCGAATAAAATGAGAACAATAATGTTGAGGAGGTTGAAAATGAAATTCAGGAAGACGCAGTTGCAGAAGAAATTTTTGAGACAGAGTCAGAGAAAGATGAAGAAAAAGTTGCTACTGAAGAAGACGTGAAAATGATGGTGCGAATGTCTAAAGTTTCTAGAGAAGAGGATTTTGTTATGGCGAAAGAGGTGGCCAGCAAAGAAAAAGAGTCTAAAAAAGAAGTTTAAGAAAAAGAAGTGGAAGATGAAATTGATGAAGAGATTTTTCTGACAACTACCACATAAACAGTTAAAGTGTGTGTAGTTGGAGAGTGATAAGAAGAAATTGATGATGAAATTGAGGAGGATTCGCAAACACAAGGAGTGCAAGGAGAATAAATTTTGGAGACTGCGAATGGAGATTTGAGACCATGTAGAATGAAGAGAGTGTCTCAGGCTGTGAACGAGAAGATGATCGAGAAGAGGTTACAATTGTTGCAACAAATGTTGTTTCTACAAAAGCATGCCTTCTCGAGAAGCTATGTTGCTATACCAAAGTCCAATGTAGACGTTATTCAAAACAAAGGCTAGAGTAAAATTTTTTGGCCCAATAAAGAGGTTTGTTATGCATGGGTAAGGGAGTTTTATGCATGTTTGAAGTAAAATTTGTTGGCTCACTAAAGAGGTCAGTGTTTAAAGTAAATCAACTATTCGTTTCTTACTTTTTAAAGTTAATGTTGTAGCAATTTGTAGTTTGTATTCCAAATCTAGCCAACTAATCATTCTTGTGGAATTTAAAGTGTTTACTTTCTGTTATCATTTACCTTTGCAATTTTTATTCAGTTATAAAAAAAAAAAATTTCCTAAGATATTCTTGGGGAAGAATGACCTTTTGATAAGAATTAAAGCTTGATTACAACAACAATTGTGCATACTTGCACATATTTATTCGGTCTTAAGTTGTGATATTCTGACAAAATATATTATTTTACAAAAGCATTTATGTAGATCAAGTCGTTGACACATATTCATTAGCATAATGACAATACAAAGGTTTAGTTTATTTGTAAGCGTACATTTTGGACGTATCAGCCAAAGTGCCTAAGAGCTTGGTAACAACTTATGACAATATGGAATCCTACATTGGATGTTTTTGTAGTCATTAAGTAAAGGAAAGCATGGTGCCTAGGATAGAAATTCATAATGCGAAAGAGAAGCGGAGACGTCGATTAGGAAGAATGTTTCCTAAATGATGATGCACTTTAATATTGCATAAATGAATAAATCTATAATAGAAAAGTTTAGTAACATGAATTTTATCGTGGAAACACAACTCTTTTATATGAACTAAAAGCATAAGAGCCTACGAGGAAAGACAAAGACAAGAGAGTTCAGACAAGTGTTGTCTCTAAGTAATTCAGTTCAGGAGCTGTGAGCTGAAGAACAAAGCCTGAAAGTTGAACCTCAAAGGCTAACCATAAGAAGAGATGTTTGAATAAAATAAACACATTACTCCCTAAATAAATAAAATCAATGGCCGAAATAAAATGAAAAATATTTTCATTGTGACAAAGTAGGCCTTTGGAAAAGGAAGTGTCATAAGTACAAAGAAATGAAGAAAAATTACAGGGAAGGTAAATTAGATTTACCTATACTAGTCTAATTTAGTGGGAGAATCTTTCAACTCTTGTAAAGTTTATTCAAGAGCCACTAAACATGTGCATTCTTCATTTAAGGGTAGTGCCTATTGAAAGCACTTAGACACTTGAAAGATAGTCCTAAAGGTTATGACTTGAGAAGTTGTTTCAAACATAGTAGTTAGAAATGATAATGCGTAATAATAGAACAAACGACGTAGAATTTCTTCAAAATTCAACTCATATCTATTGCAATTTAATGTTTGTTGGCATAAACATTAAGATGAATGAAAGGATAGTAAAAAGTGATTCTTTAACTGGGTTAGAGATGAAAATTTTACCTATATGTGAATCTTGCATAGAAAGCAAGATGACCAAAAGGCCCTTTACAAAAAAGAGCACTGGAGTCAAGCAACCCTTAAAACATGTCAATTCAAACGGTGTTGTTCGAAGAATGTTAATGGTCGGGTAGGGAATGAGTACCTTGTATTTTTTACAAATGACTACTCAATGTATAGTTATATTTATATAATGTAACATAGGTGGAAGACTCTTGAAAAGTTCAAGGAGTTTAAGGTTGAGGTTCAAAACCTATTAGATTAATGGATCAAGACACAACGATTAGATCGTGATGGAGAGTATATGGACTTGGAATTCTAGAACTTCTTGGTAGAACATAGAATAATATCCAAACTCTCAGCGCTTGGAATAACTTAGTAGATGATGAGCTTTGCTCCATTGCCAATATTATTTTGGGGATACCACATAATAAAAATTGATGATACCAACAAAGAGTGTCTTGGACACTCTATGAGTTATGGAGGAGACATAAAGGTAGTTTACGTCATTTCAAGATTTTTTGATGTCCGACATCTTTGTTGACCATAAAACCAATTAAGTTAGAACTACATTAAAAGTTATGTCTATTCATAGGCTACCCCAAGGAAAACAAAAGGTGATTATTTTTATAACTAAGATGAGAATAAAGTGTTTGTGTAATCAAACACGACATTCTTAAAAGAAGATTTTGTTAGAGACCATAAACCTTGATCGGTACTAGTGTTGAAAATTTTGTCTTCCAATGATGCTACAGATCCTATAACAAGTGGTATTGTATGAGGGATGATGAGAAATCAACATGTACCAGAATCTAACACTTAAATTAACTCTGAATAAATGTCTCATGACACTGCTCCAAGAAATCAAAATTGCATTACACAAGTATATGCAATCAAATAGCAGCAAGTGATAAGTATATTTATATTGTTCTCCATTGGGACTATGTGTCTTATAATAAACAATATAAATGCAATAATCAACATGAAATTAAAGAAAATATTTATCGCTTTTTCTTTTAATTCAATGCTGGAAATAAAATGCAAAATGAAACTAACATGCTCCGATTCAGTTCTGAATGCGGCTTACATTGCACCTGTTTAAGTTTTGGTATGAATAGGGTTCCACACTACACTATGGCTAAGGCTTTCTCTTAAAACACCTTCATCAAAATAAGTTTAGCGTTACATGTAGACTAGTGGGATGATTATCTCTAAAATTTAGCTAAACAATTAAAAGTTGTTAACATGACCTAATGATTATGAACAACTGGTTCTTTCATTACTCCCTCTCTCGAGACAAACTTTGAGCACACAATAAATGGATTGGCAGTCAATCCTTGCAGAATAAAAGTATCTATCATAATTAACCTTGCATCTTCCTTAATCCTAAATTAATATTAACCACATAACTCTTTTAACCTTTACTTTAAATAAGTAAGAACATGATTAAATTATAAAGATAGAAACATGATGTAATAAATTGATCACCATCGCATTGAGGAATCTATGTGGTAAGGAGAAAGCTACGTACTTAATTTTTCCTAATGTTTGCTCTCGCATTCATTCACGGTGACCTAAACTCTTGCATAAAGCTAGTGGTTTGAGATATTGCTAAGAGTGTTTCGCACCTTTAAGGTTACAAAGTGAGTTGTTAAGGGTGTTTCACTCATTTGAGACTATGTGATAAGTAACTAATAGAGTTTCACTCATTTAAGATTATGCGGTGAGTGGTTAATTGTGCTTTACTAGTTTAAGCATGTAGTCGTACTTGTGTGTTGAGAATATTAAATCACACCTTACTAATACACAATTGTTTGAAGTGCTATTTAAAACATGTTTAAATGGTATATTATGAGTCAAGGTATGAATGAATATCAATATGTGATTTGTATTCATGAATGATGAAGTCTGATAACTTGTGTGAGCTGATGAATAGTTTGTGTTCAGGGCATGTACTTAAGGGGGTTAGGGTGTACGACTCTAGAGTGGTTATGTAGTATGTGAGCTTCATATTCCTTAATGGTAGTTGAAAGAGTGGGGAGAAGAGATTGGTTCTCGGGTTAAGATTGATTGTTAAACAGCTAAAAGCTATCCTAGTGCGACTAATATGACACTAGTGTGAGATTTGTCGTTCAAGTAGTTAAAAGATGTGTTGGGCCATACATTCTTGATTGAGTACAAGTTCCTATGTAAATTATGTGAACCATGGATGTAGGGTGATAAACAAGATCGAGAGAGTGGTCAAGCGTGAGTAATGTTGTACCAGTTTGCTCTTAAGGGCAAAGGTTAATAGTGAAATACCTTTGAATTGCTCCAAGTGGCAAAGGTTAATAGTGAAATGCCTTTGAAAGGTGTGTAGTTAGTGGGATCACCATGGTTTTGTTTGGGTACTTATCTAATCGTAGGTTGTGATCCTATCAAGTTATCAGTTGATGTAGTTGATGTATGCGTGATGTATTTCTAAGTCGTATGTGCAGATGAGTTCACGCTCTAGTGAAAGAGTTTTGTGGATAGAAAGTTACCACTCTATATTGGAGTAAAGAGATACATGTTAGATAGGGTGGTGTACTATTAGAGGTTAACAACCCTGTGATCTTGAGTACAATATACATGGTCAATCCATGTACATGAGTTATTAGTGTAACCTTTAAGCTTTCGTTGATGAATGGTAGTTTACCGCACAAAAAAGCTGCTTACTTTGTATGTATATACTCATTATATGGTATGATGTTTTATGACAGGTTTGTATATGGTTATGGTGGCGAGAATTGTTTGAGATTGGTGGGCTATACAAGGTTATAGTTGGATTAGGGACCTAAATGTGAAATCCAGGTTGTTATCCTAT
>JBBMEG010030751.1:0-22363 GCA_037832605.1 Cyclanthera cordifolia
TCAACAAAAAAGAAAGACACAATGCATCCTATAACTATTAGATTCAGAACGAAGTGCTAAGCCAACAAACCTTACTAAAACGCAAGGAGCACAACCCAAACTACTAAAATCCATCAATAGGCATATCGTCCAGGATTGACTAGAAACAAATATCGGAAGAAGTGAAGTGAATCGCAGACGAGGCTTACCGTCGGAGGAATCATGCATTACAAGGAATGACCCCTTCGGCGTCGGAGCATTCTGTCGTCGAAGGGGTCAAATTTCGTCGCATTTGGCCTCGAAGACAGAGTGTATTGAGTTGCCAGTTTCGTCGCATTTGCCTCGTGGGCTAAGCCAAATGCGATGAAGACTTGCTTTCATCGGATTTGCTCTTCAGGGCTACAAAAGTATTCTCTGTCGGCGAAGAAGGCAAAGGCGACGAAGGTCGCCTATGTCGCCTTTGCCTACCACCAGCGACAGAGTTTTTTTTTTTTTTTTGTAGATGGCAAATGCGATGGAGGTTTGTCTTCGTCGCATTTGGTCGACAAATGCGACGACGCAGCCTTTGTCGCATTTGCTCTCTGTTTTATTTTTTTGCAAAAAATCTTTTAAAATGGTTGTTTATAGTTGAAAATCCTTGAAAATTATGTCTTTAATTGGAAATCTTTTAGTCATTTGAACATTCAAGTTATAAAAACTAATTCTAAAACATTAATAACGAAAATGAAATAATAGAATTCAAACATTCATGAAAAAAGTAAACGTCCATAATCATATATATATATATATATATATATATATATATAGAAAGAGAATTCATAACAGAATTACTCAAGTAAAATAGAATCCATAACAGGAACACTCAAATAAAAATAAAGAACCCTAATAGAAAGATGAAGAGCTTTCCCTATACAAAACATGACGAATTGGTAGACGTCGAAAGGGTCCTTCCTTGTGGTGGTCCAACGAACTTATAATCGTATCTCTGCAATAAACAAGAATTAGAATTAGAGTTCGCAACTTAAAGAATTCAATTCTAAAGAAAATCGTGCAGCATAACTGTGTATTTTCATGTTACCGAACATAAAACCTGCTAAAAGCAGTTCAATTCATTTCAATTAGTGGCTATATTTGCTGTAGGATAGCCACGACACATAATTCATAGAAACGATATTCGAATGATGGCTAACTTTGCTGCAGGATATCCATCAGTCTTAGGACTTATGTGAAAAGAAAGTTAGGATAAGTTGGGAATATTTTGTATTTTTCATATAGATGGTCCCGCACCGCCCCGAGCATCATATGCATTACCTCTAGTGCTGTGTTCATCCTGTCTTGGTTGGCTATGATCATGTCATGCTTTTCGGTCAACTCCTTGACCTGTTCCTTTAGTTGCATGTTCCCCAATAATAGCCTCTCAATTTTAGGATCTCATTGAGATGTAGTACTAGTTAGAGAGGAAGAAGAAGTTCTTCATCGTTTCTCAGGTGGCAAGTATGTCATGCCTCTTATGTTGTCCGCTCGCTTTCCTAACACAGTTTCGCATATTGCTTCCTATGTTAATGGGGTCCCTGATGTAATCAATGATTCCTTTAATGCATCAATCTTCTCCTACATAAAAATGAAATTACTTTATGTTAGTGGCGTCAGTGAAAATTACTCTAATTTAATAATTAAGTTCATAACTTACATATCTCTCCCTTGCTTTGTAGTTAATCCATTCATCATTTGCATCTTTGTAATGAAATGCCTTGAATGCGTCGAAGGGACCAATGGGATCATGTCCAGCAGCGACTCTCTAAATTCAAAAATTGTATTTATTATGAAGTTAATATTCAAGAAATCAATTATAAACACGTATTAAGAAAGAAATGAGAGATTTGTACCTCTTCGATAATAGATACGAACGATATAGGCCCTGCTTGGTGGTTCTATGGCAGGGCAGCTCTAGCTTTAACTCCCATGTTCGTGTTTTGCTTCCTATTGCTGAGACGTCCACCTGTTGCACAAGTAGTGCCAATCTTGGATATCGCTCACAGTATAGTGGGGCCTATTCATTCGTTCTTCCACTGGTTGTTTACTAAGACAAAAGGAAAAAAAGTTAACTTCATTTAATCAAAAGATTACATAATAAAATAGATATATTTAAGTATATAAAGTACCAGTAATGTGCATATAAGGTGTATCTATGATCCTTCAATCGGAATTTCATCAGTTTCTTGATTACATTGCTTATGAGCTTATTATCCAAATATAGGTTGAAGTGAGTCTATCGAGGGGTGTAAACACATGAAATTAGTATCATTAATTGCATTGAATACTTAAATGTAAATGTAAGGATTAATTACCGGGAGGTTTTGTTTTACAAATTCCTTTTCTTCAGGTGTGATTTGCGACCAATTTGCTCGCATTGGAAAGGACTGTCGAACCAGTACTCCAACCAGCTGGTTGCTCAGTGCATTGTCATTTTTTTTCAACTGCCTTCTTATTCTCCTTACTAAATTGAACTTTTAGCAGCCTCTCCTTTACGACCGTTTTGTTCAAGTTTTCACCATTTGACGGTCCTTGGTATCGAGTATAACTACTACTGCTACTACCTATATCTAAAAAAAAGGACTATGAGATGGGAACATTTTAACGTCATATATAAAATTTATAAGAACTCGATCTTACCTCCAGCCTAAGTACCAGATTGAGTACCGACAGTATCAGGTACAAAATCAAGATATGTATTACTCTTTGGTTTCGTCAAAAACCGAGTCAGTAAGATGTCTCGATGTATTAGGCTTAATGATAACCTGCAATTATTAAAAGTAGTGTTTTCAGAAGTCAAATTGAAATAATGTATAGAGACTAAATAAACAATAAACTAACACTTAATCTTCATCATTCGCCATCATCCTGGTCTTCGTCATTAATGAATCTAGCTATTTTCATCTTCTTCTTCATCATTCACAGATTGCTCCATTATAGTTTGTTCAACATCGAACCTACGTATCAAATTATCTTCTAAATATTCGTCCACTCTATTTTTTGCCTTCAATTACTATGCATTCGGGTTGATCAATTAGTCTTTCTCCAACTTCATTATTTTCCAAAGGACATCCCATAAACTTTTATTGGAGACTAGCTGCACAACTTCCCAATCTTTTTCATGTTTCGGATCGTCTATATAGAAAATTTATTTTGCGTGGTTAGCTAGGATGAATGGCTCATTTTTAAACCAGTATTGTGATGTATTGATCGTTTTTATCCCAAAATGACTTTGATATCTTCCTTTCTTTTTGTCCGCGTTGAACCAGTCACATCTGAGCATCATCACTTTTCTCGCACTCACGAATGAAGCTTCTAAGACTTCAGTAAGTACATAGTAAAAGTTGTTCGAGTCATCAAAACTATCACTTTCACCTTCAACAATTATGCCATTATTTTATGTAACATGACCAACATCATTTGTTATTATATTATAACGGATTCTATTCACTATACAAGTTGTATACGAGAGATAAAGTCAATTAGGTCTCATAGCCATTGCGTATAAATCATTACACTTATTCTCATTCTTTCGTAATTCAAGAACTTCTATTCTAAACCACTTAGGGAACTCTTGTTCGTGTTTTTTATATAGTTCATCGGATGTTCGAACGTTGGTCGAATCAATTATAGATGTTGGCGCAAATAAATATGTATTTCATCTCCATTATTTAGAATATACCAATGCAACCTCTTGTTATCCAATGGATCCAACGTCAGATTTGCTAACATGCATAATGGATGGACATTTTGTCTATAGACCTTATACTCACCAAATATTTTGATATTCGAATTAGTATTTTCATTTATATCTGTTCCATTTAGCCTAGTCTCCATGTCGTTAAAATAGGACGAACAGTAGTTTAAAAACTCATTCATCACATACTCTTTTACTATACAACATTCTACCTTTGCTTTGTTTCTCACATGAGCTTTAAGAGTACCTAAACTTCTTTCAAAAGGGTACATCCAACTGTAGTTAACTAGCCCAACAACCTTACATTCATACGGCAAGTGAACAACCAAGTGAACCATTACGTCGAAAAATGCTGGTGAGAAGATTTTTTCCAATTTGCAAAGAACTATTAATTTGTCATTTTGTAGGCGATCCAACTCACTTACACGTAATGTCTTCGAACATAAATATGAGAAATACTCACATAACTCAGTAATAGTAGTACTTACATCCTTCGGTAAATATTTTCGAACACCAACAGGGATTAATCGTCGTAGCAAAATGTGGCAGTCGTGTTTTTCAAACCATTCGACTTTCTTTCATACAAACTGAAACATCGAGAAATGTTTGATCCAAATCCATTAGGAAATTTAACTTATTTTATGAAGTTAAAAAATTCACTCTCTTGACTTGTTAGAGTATAAGTGGTGTGCGGCTACACTAACTTGTCATCTAACCTCTTTGAGTGTAAATCTCTTCATATTTTAAGATTTTGCAAGTCCAATCGAGTATTAAACGTGTCTTTAGTCTTTCCTTCAATATTCTTTATGGTTCCAAGCAAGTTGTCGCACACATTTTTTTCAATGTGCATCACGTCTAACTTATGTCGTATTAATAATTTTGACCAGTAGGGTAGCTCTAAGAATATACTTTTTTTCCTCCAATTGTTAGGTGAGTTTTGTTTACTTTTCTTAAATTATTAATGGATGTTTACTTAAAATTGGAAAAATTAATGGTACTTAGTTGGTCTAAAATCTGTTCTCTATCCCATGATTCAAGAGGTTCGCAAAGTTCAGACTTCCCATTAAAAAGTTTACTTTTGTGCCAAGAATGATTTATTGGTAGGTAACGTCGATGCCCGGTATAAGTAATTTTCCCTCTAATTCAAACACTCGACGTTTGTTCCTTACAAACAGGGCATGCTTGATAGCCTTTCGTACTCCATCACGATAAATCATCGTACGCTGGGAAAACATTTATAGTTTAAAAGATAGCAGCATGGAATTTGAATTCTTCTTCTTTGAAAGCGTCGTACTTGCGAACCTCATTACTCCATAATTCCTTCAATTCTTTAATATTAGGTTGTAAGTAAACATCCATCTTTTTCCCAAGAGATTTCGGACCAGGAATTAGTAAAGACATGATAAAATTAGTTTCCTTCGTGCATTTCCACGGTGGAAGATTGTACGGAACAATTGTGACTAGCCAAACGGAATGCAAAGTACTCGTATTCCCAAAGGGGTTGAATGCGTCAAAAGGTAATCCAAGACGCATATTTCGAGCATCTAAAGCGAAGTCAAGAAATTCTCGGTCTAAATATTTCCATCCTTCACCATCAACTGGATGTCTTAATACTCCAGACTTTTCAATAGGCTTCTCTTTATGTCATCTCATATCTAAAGCGGATTTTTTGTTCGTTTTTTTGTTATTACCTTATATCGAGACTCATCATATCAGACACCGATCAAGGTGTTTATACTCATTCATATAAAGTATGCAATCGTACTTGCACGAGTGAATTGCATCGTAAGTTAATCCTAAATCACGCAATTTGCGTTTTTCTTCGTAAAACGAACCAGCTATGCATGGATTAACTTCAGAAAATGCATTGTTCAAGAACTTCAACAACTCATCGAATGATTTGTCACTCCACTTGTTAGTGACCTTCAAGTACATAAGCTTGACCAAAAAGTGTAACAAAGAGAATCTCGTATATCTAAGGAACAATTGTTCGCACACATCGTTCATTATATTATCCATTTTTCTCATTCGCTCGCTTTCATCACCAATGCTTGGATTATTAATTTCAAATGTCTGGTCATTTTCAACAACATCTTCTATTTCAATACTCTTGCGATTGATATTATTTAACATTTCAATTATGTCTGCATTGGTATTGTTATGATGAGCACACTCATGAATATTGATTCGTTGATCCTCTATTCCGCTTAAATCTAAATCTCTCCGTCTTTGACGTTCTAATCTAAATAAATCCACAGGTTCACCGTGATATACCCAATGCTCATAAGATGGTAACATTCCATGAATCAACAGATGTCGTTCTAGGTCTTCAATAGAATGCCATGAATTATTCATGCATTTCTTACAACGACATCTAAGTAGACCGACACGATTCACGTAATTCTTAGCCAATCCTAAAAACTGTTTAACATCTTCGGCGTATTCAGAGGATAATTTGTCCATATTTCATACTCAATGTCTATTCATATTTTCTTCGAAATTAATGTAGCACACTCTTTTTGTTGTTTGAACGAACAATCCTACATATGATTCGTGTAAACAAATTTATTAGAATGTGCTACATTAATTTATCTAAAAACTAAAAACTAAAAACCTAATTCATATTCTTAAACTAAAAAATAATACCTAATTCCTAATCTAAAAACTAGAAACTAATAATTCATAAAGCTAAAACTAAAAACTACATTAAAACTAAAACCTAATTCTAAAAACTAAGCAAAAAAAACCTAATTCGAAAAACTATTAACTACTTCATAATCGTAAAACTAAAAACTAAAAAATAAAAACTTAAAACTAAATGAAAATAAAGCCTAATTCTAAAAACCAAAAACTAAAACATAATTCTAAAAACAAAAACCTAATTCTAAAAAATAAAAACAAAAACTTAATTATAAAAACTAAATTAAAACAAAAACCTAAAACATAATTCTAAAAACTAAAAACAAACTTATTTCTAAAAACTTAATTAAAACTAAAAACAAAAACCTAAAGCCAAAAACTAAAAACTAGAAACGAAAACTAAAAACTAATTCATAAACCTAAAACTTAAAATTAAAACTATAAACTAAAGACTAAAACTAAAGCAAAAACCTAAGTTCTAATAAATGAAACTAATTTCATTCATAATCTAACAAAATTAAACACATAATCTAAAATTTGAAACAAATTTAACCAATGAGATAGCGGTTTCAAATGAATTTAAAACATATTTCAAAGGAAATAAACACATAATCTTACCTTTTGAAGAGAGATAGAGGTCGTGGTTGAGAAGTGAGAGAGCGGCGGCGCTTTTCGATAGAAGCGACGGCGATGGGGGTGGAAGATTTGAGAGGTTGTGGGAGAAATTTGGAGAATAAATGGAGAAATTGAGAGAAATTGATAGGCATAAGATTCCGTCGCATTTGCCCATTAAAAAAGTAATAAATGGTTGGGCTTCTGCGATAGAGTAGCGGTTTTGTCGGTGAAGCCTAATCATTTTTCCTTCCAAAATTTGTTTTGGGGGGAAAATATCAGGCAAAGGCGACAAAGAGTGTTGACTCTATCGCCTTTGCTCAATTTCAAACTTTTTTCTTTTCAACCAAAGGCGATAGAGTCAACACTCGGTCGCCTTTGCCGTGGGAAAAGGCGACAGCTATTGTCCTCTGTCGCATTTTTTCTAAGATAAAGCGACAGATTAAGTGATCTGTCGCATTAGTTTGAGGCAAATGCGATGACGTGTGTTTCCGTTGCATTGCTGGTCAAATGTGTCAGAATTTTCCTTTGTCGTTGATACTCTTTTCGCTGAAGATCTATTTTCTTGTAGTGACGGGAGGCAACAATGGAGAGACTTCGGAGAGATTGAGATTCTCGTCAGTATCTCTTGAGATTCTAGTGAAGCTATGGTCACGACAGTGCTGCGAGAAGAGAAGAAGTTTCAGGTGCCGGAAAGCAGCTTCCTCTAGTTGTTGCGGTTTATGTCAATGATGGTTCGAAGTTTTTGATTAAAGAAATGATATATAGTAAGGGGGACTGGTCGATTTCAATTAGTTTGATTGATGGAATTTTCAATTATTGAACTGATAGACTTCAATCAGTTTCACTAATAAACTTCAATCATTTCACTAATTGACTTAAATCATTGAACTAATAGACTTCAATTATTAAATTGATAGGCTTCAATCAGTTTCACTGATAGACTTTAATCAACTTCACTAATGAACTTCAATCAGTTCTCTGATCAACTTCAATTTTTGAACGGATAGACTCAATGAGTTTCATTGATAAACATCAATTATTTTAGTGATAGACTTCAATCAGCTTCACTAATGAACTTAGAACTGATAGACTTCAACATTGAACTTTTAACTGATAAACTTTAATAAATTTACTATAATAGTGAAATACTAGAGTATTGAAACGTTGAAGATGAAAGATAAAATCGAAATGTTGAATGAGAGATCAAAACCAATTGAGAGAACATTAAGAGGTTTGAAGAGAGAGATGCAAAAAGGCTTTTTGAAAGAGGGAAATGAAAAGTTTTTTTTGAAAAAGAGAGAAATGAAAATTTAAAAAGAAGTGGAAACAAAAAGTGGAAACGCAAATTTGGTGGAACGTGAAATCGTGTCCCTAAAATGATAGACAACTTTTAAATTGAGTGATAGACTACAATTAAAGTGAGTGATAGACTATAGAAAATTTGATAGAAACCTGATGAATTTTTTGCTTCGAACGTGATTTTTTTTTTTGGGCTTTTGAGGCGGGGCTTTTTAGTCTTTTTAATTGGACCGCCCATTTTTTCTACTAGTGCTGCAAATAGTTTTGAAATGTGCTATACATAGTATTTTCATTGTTTTTTATATTATACATCCAAAATCCCAATATATATATATATATATATATATATATATATAATATAGTTTTTCTTTTAATAATTAAAATATTTAAAGAGGTCAAAATTATAATATCATCACTAAGTTTTATATATATTTATAATATAGTTTTTCTTTTAATAATTAAAATATTTAAAGAGGTCAAAATTATAATATCATCACTAAGTTTTACAAAATCTAGCTAGAGCTTCCCACTTATATATGCAATAAATTTTTGTTATTTAAGATTGTATAAAAGTATAAAAACAAACAAACAAATTTTAATATAGAATAGAGCTAAAAAGAAAACATTAAAGAATAAAATTATTTACAGAAAAAGAAAAAAAAAACATTTTGAGGTAGCTAGAAATAAAATCAATAACACGACCAACCGACATCAACGGTTGAACATATCATAACTCTTATTTGAAAAGATATGTAGTAAAGGGTGAGAATAAAAAAAATATGGTAAATAAACTTGTTGGCATAAAATGAACAATCAACTTTTGGCAACAACTCTGCTTGATTCCCATATGAAGATGTTAGGTAGAGGTTTGTTGTGGGGAATAGATTAACTAACTTGAACGAATAATATTTAAGAAAGCACTCTTCATTTAATAAGATTGTAAATGATTATGGTTGCCGACTTCGTAATTTGCATTGGGTCAACATGATAAGACGATGATAACTGTACTATATCTTCTAAAATTCAAACATCTTTCTGATCATACATGTGCATGAGCTCTCATACAATAAACATCCACAATTTCAACCATGAAAACTATATACATCAAACCAGAGCCAAGCAACTAATCAAAATAACTACCCTCTAACAAATTCTCCAAGGGAAGAGGGTAACACTAGAATAAAATTGTAAAATATAAACATTCAAGGCATGTTTGGTGGAAGGATTAGAGTTAAGTTAATCGGTATTAGTTAAGCTGGGTGTGAAGTTAATCTGAGGGATTAAGTTAATCTGTGTTTGGTGCAGGTATTAAGTTAAAGCTGGATTAAGTTAAGTTGAATGTTGTTTGTTGCATCGATTAAGTTAAGCTAAGTATTAAGTTAAACTGTGTTTGGTACAGGGATTAAGTTAAGCTGAACTTTCCATTTATAATTTTAAATTCATGTTTTTAAATTTTTTTTTTTTTTTTTTTTTTACTAAGCAAATTGCAAATGTAAAATAATGCTTCTATTATAAACGCTCATATTCGAATTGAAATATGCAATAAAATAATACTTATATGACATAAACTTCAAAATAAAGAGGAATACACCAACTTGACATAAGGAATCCAATCTTATGACAAGAAGAAAAGATTTCGGATAAAACATAAATAAAATAGCCATCGAAAAGCAAATAATATAATGTTCACAAAAAGACAACAGTTCAATGAAAATGAGGTCCGAAAAAGAAAGAAGTGATTGGGTTCAACGATCCTTGTTCAACAGGTAGTTGTAATAGTCGCGTTGATCCTTTGGAGGTACTGAAAGAAAATGGCAGCTTGATCGAGGTCTTTCAAAAGGACATTCATCAAGGCGCAATCCTTTCAAAAGTCGTTAATAGCGGGCTTAATTCTGGAAGAATGGCTGCTACTTTCACTCTCTTCGCTTCATTTGTCTTATCTGTCGACGTTGGCCATTTAGCAATCTTCCATATCTCTGTGTTTTTCATATTCAACCCTACTCGCATGATATCAAGTAGCTCCTGTTGTTGCAACACCTTTTTCCTTTTCTCCCCCACAGAAGAAGTCGACCCCCTAGCAGGTCGCTTGTGGGGGTGTTCGGTTCTTTCTCAGGAACAATAGGCGACTAAGGCCTATAATACCATTGAGAACACCCCCCCTCCTCCTCTTCCATATTCCAATCCTCGTCTACGATATCTCTAGCTGGCTGAGAAATATATCGACTTGATCTATATCCTTCCCGAATACGTAAGCGAGGTCATTGTAATGCAGGAATGGTTTATTATTCATACCCTTCGCATTCGAGTGCATCTGAAATGGAAGATATATTGTAAAATTCATAAGTACATTCAATCTTTGTTTATACACAAGCTATTGTTACATACCTGAACCCTTGTGTCGAAAATAGTGGGCTCCACCTCAATGTACTTGTATGCATCATTCCACCTGAAGCTGCTGTAAGTATTTCCTAGCATCTCGGAAATAGCTTGGTATTGGCATTTCAAACTCTTAACCCTACAGTAGATGACCATTGTAGAAGTGATTGGGCATTCAGGAGTCTTCTCTTGCATAATTCGTAGAAGTTCGTTGTGGTACTTGTTCCTGAAAGTACCATTGTCAGATTTCCATCCCCAAACTTACACTAGATAGACCAACGCCTGAACAAGAATACTGTCTTCTAAGGCATTCCAGTTGTGACGAATGTTTCTCGCAGGCACTGCCATACCTCTACATTAATTTTGAAAGATTGTTTTAATCAAAGTTAAAGAACATTCGACATTGATTATATATATGGCATTAACGTAATAGCACAAAAAATATATTTCTAAACATTTTTTCAACATACACAATACGAACAAAACAAATAATATAAAGATGATTAATCTAAGACCTAGAGGCTTGGGCATATTCAAACATTAGTTCGGCCAGGCAGTCTCGAAAATATGACCATTGAGGTGATGTCTCAACGTAGTTGATGTTGGGGTGGTTGTCCATTTCAGCTTGGGTTTCAACTGGGTAAACTTCTCTTAATATTTCCAAACCAATGGTTGATCTCATCTCCCTACATATCAAATTATATAGTAGACAACATGTTGTTATGATCTTCACTTGTACCTTCTGTGGATAGAAAGATTGATTGCATAAAATGGCCCAACAGTTTTTTAGGGCATTGAAAGCTCTTCCGATTATATTCCTTGCCGATGAATGAGCTTTATTGAAAAATTCTCTTGGATTTTGTGGCGGATTACTACCCCTCTAGTCAGACAAATGGTAACGCTCCCCCCTATAGGGAGCTAAAAAGCCTTTGGTGTTTGGATAACCAGCATCACATAAGTAGTAGTACCCTGGATAGAAGAAGTAATTCAATTTTGATTGACAACTAAATTGAAGTATTATGTTATGAATAATGCTAGTTACCATTCGGAACATAAAATCCATTGTCACGAGATAAAGCATCTCTAAGTACTCTAGAGTCAACTGTTGAACCCTCCCACCCAACTAGAACGGGAGAGCACACAGCTAAGACGTTCGTTGTGATGTAGCCCTTTCTATTCCTAAAGAAGGCACGTTTTTCAGCAGGAACATGTAGCTCGATATGAGTATCATCCAATGCGCCAAGACAGTCCTACATGGTTTGAAACAAAAAGATATGAAATGGGTGATCAAACTTAATGACTTTGGTTTACTAAGTTGTATAATGGTTACCTCAAACCATTTCCATCTACTATCAGTACATGATGCTTCAATTGGTTCGGGTTTTTTCAATAGAGTCTTATGGCAACGTATCACAGCAATCAAGACATTTTGAAAGTGTCGAGATGTTGTTTCGCCCGACCTTGTAAAAATACGTCGAATAACGCGGTTCTTAACATCGTGGGCCATGATATGTAGAAACATGGCAACCATTTCATCGACATCAATGTTGTATGTACCGCGAAGACCACCATGGATTCTTAACAAGTCACACAAAGTTTGAAAACAAGACATAGTTTGCAATAAGCTAGATCGCTTTCTGTCATCGACATCAATGTTGTATGTACCGCGACGATCCATTTGTGTTGTCTCACGATAAGCTAGATCGCTTTCTCTCATCAATGAGAAAATTGTCATCTGGCGGAAGAGATGTCGAAAGAAAGAGAAATAATGTGGACTTTCTTCCGTAGGGTTATAGTTCATAATCAGGTTTGCTAGAAGCAAGAACTGGTTATGAGATCTATACAGTACTTTAAATACTGAAATCATCTTACCAGGATCTATTATCTAACATAAAGAAATGCAAAAAATTATAGGCTATAACTAAACGTAGTTTGCAATGAGTTATTAGTTTCTTAAATCCATGTAGTTTGCAATGAGTTATAAGCTATAACTAAAGGTTGATTTTAAATTCCATCAATTTTGAAAACGAATTACAATATGCAAATATATGATGAATCACTAATATGAAAAAGTAAGGTAATGCTATTTAACTGTTATTTTAGCCAACAAATATGAAAAAGTATTTTACATCATGCACATATTCAATATACAAATAAAAGCATGGTTTTGATAGTCTTATAAAATTCTATACTAGTAATCTCATAAAAAAAGGGAAAAATTTTAAAAATGTATGGACTAAGACCGATAGACTTGCCTAAAATAATAGAAACGACACTGTTAGATGAACTATTATGTAAAAAATAAAAAATAATAAAAAAAAAATAAAAAAAAAAAACCATGCCATTTTATGATTAATTTTTTGTTTGCTATACATAAAAAATACCCATATACAAATTGTCCGCTCTCCCAGAAATTTCCTTCATGATTTAAATTTGTCTCACAAAATGTTTTGATTAAAAATAAGCTAAACTATAAATTTCGTACATATGGATTGAAGCAAGTTAATTAGTCCTTATTCGTTGAAAAATTATAAATTTTAGTCTTTAGTCTCATGATTTAAAAATCAAGAGTTTAGTCCCTATTGGTTTTGAGAAATATAGAATTTAATCTTATGGTTTGGATAAATAAAATTTAGCCTACGGTTTTCTAAAATCTAAAAAATAGTCCATGTTAGTTATATAGCATAGTCGAGTTAAGTAGACAAAAGGAATAGTTTATATATGAAATGACTTTTTTTTTTTAACTAATCAATTGCTTACTCACTCTCATCTTTAAACACATTAATAACTAATTTTTACATATTTTATTTACAACAAATATGAAAGACACAAACTTTAGATTTTATTCAACCTTAAGATTAAATTATAATTTTATAAACTATAAAAAATAAATTCCAATTTATTAAAACAGTTCAAAACTTTAATGAAGCTATAAACTATAAACTATAAAACTATAAACTTCAATTTCTCAAAACTATAAACTATAAACTACAAACTAATAAATTTAAATGAAACTATGGTTCTATAATTCAGAAAACAGTTCAAATTATACTATGTTTTTAAATATTGCTAATAAATAATACATATTATTACAAATGGATTGTTCTGCTTAAAAATGCGAACCTCAAAGTCTTGCGTTACTGATCTCAGGTTTTGATCTGCAAAATCGATATATCAAACAATTTTTCTTAAAAAGATATAACAAACATTTTTTTCTCAGTTTTCTAAAGTGTTAACTATGAACTCAATAGGACACTCGAAAAATTACATGAGTTTGGATGAAATTTACCTTCTTCAATCGTTACTAAACCCAACATCCGGAAAATTAAACAAACAGTCGTTATAAAACCCAGCCTCAGGAAAAGTAAACCGATATCATGTCTCGAAGAGATCAACCGGTAACCACATTCAATTGTTTTTTTTTTAAATAAATGCCTTAAAACAAACATGAAAAAGTTGAACAGTAGTTATACACGCAAACCAAATACATGAGCAATACCACATATAAAGCAATACCGCATACATGAAGGAGATAGAGAGAATAAACATGGATGATATACGAATTCAAGAAAATGAACATGGATCATATGAAGGGAGATAAATAACTAATGGATTCAATAGTTATACACATAAAACAAAAAGGATGAATTAGAGATGTTACATTTGTTGAAAATAAGTTGAGTGTACGTAGTTATGCAGACTGAAGATGACATATAAAGAAAAATGGGCAAGTGTTTGGTGAATAGAATTTAATAATCTCTTACCATCAATTCAATAAAACAATGTAATATTAGAGAATGATTGAAAAATATTAAATGTAAATAGTTGTAGTGAATATGGAGGTCATAAATTCGGGCAGTTTGAACATAGCAACACAAGTGGTAACAGTTCAAGTGAAGTACAAGACAAATTGGGAAGAGTAAAAATTATTTACTACAAGATAGAGGTCATAAATTTGGGTAGTTGTAACCTAACATCCAATATTAATGAGATATATACATTCAAACTGATGAACAAAAGGAATGCTAATGCTTACCATAAGCAGATCATACCTCATTCAATCAAAGGGAAAAACACAGAAGCAAAATGAAACAAAACAGAACAAACATAAATTTTCAAACTCATAACCAGATCTCATAAAGAAGATGAATAAATTCGGGTATTTGTAACCTAAGATCGAATATTAATGACATTTATACATTCAAATTGATGAACATAAGGAATGGTAATACTTACCATAAGCAGATCGTACCTCAGTCAAATAAGTATTAGAAAAACACCGAAGCAAAATGAAACAAAACATAATTAAAACAGAACAAACATGAATAACGAAGATGAATATGAATGGAACAAAGTTTTCCATCTCATATAAGCAAAATAGAAGGAACATAAATTTTAAAATCATGAACATGAGTCATCATAGGCCGGGGAGGGTTAGAAATACTTACCTCGCATTGATCTTACTCCAACCAAGTCGAATCGACTGAACTCTCGCCAAGAAGTGTAAGACTCGGTCGATTTCTCAACATGCAATCTGAAAATTGGCTTTAGTTCTACATGGAAGTCCCAACATAGTCTTCACATCGAGAAGGCTCGTGATTTCGACTGCTAGAAGTTTGAAGAAATCGAACCAAAGAGATCGAAGAAATCGAACAAAAGATATTGAAGAAATTAAACCAAAGAGATCGAAGAAATCGACTGACAATCGAAATGAAAACCCTAATCGTCCGAGACAAAGATAAGAAAGAATTCGAACCGTTTTCATCAAAGAAATCGAGCCAAATAGATCAAAGAAATCGAAGGGAAATGAAAACCAGAGAGATGAAGAGAGAGATCACAAAGAAATCGAACTAAAGAGATCGAATAAATCGACCGTCGTTCGAAATAGAAATGAGAGCGACTAAGAGAGCGGGGAGGAAGAAATCGCACGCAAAAGGGAACCAGAGAGACAGGGGGAGAAATCACAAAGAAATCACACGAGAGATATCAAAGAAATTGATCGCCGTTCTAAATGGAAACGAGAGAGACTGAGAGAGAGGGGAGGAAGAAATCGCACACAAAAGGCAACACGATTTTGTAAATGGAGGAGATAAATTACGGATTTGAACAATGTTTCACTGTTCATATCCGTGTTATGTTTAATGCTAATACGGTTTTCAGTCACCTCTCTACCAAATAAGGTTAAGGGGTATTAACTTAATCCAGATTAAGTTAATACTCCTTCCAAACACGCCTTCAAAGCTAAAGTTGTTATTGTTATAAAGGAATTCCATTAATTTTAAAAAAAAATTCAAATAAGTGATTCCTTATGGTTAGATTCATGTTGGGTAGTCATATTTTTTAGTTATGGAGCTAAACGTCTTCCTCTACCATTCCCTTGGAAACTCACAAGCTATCTAGTACTTATGTAATTTTTTTCCCTTTCTTTCCTAAGGACCATAGGAATTTTTCGTCTTTAAGTCATGTCATGACTGTTGTTAGAGCTATACCATCGATGTACCTTTCAACTTGTAGTGACTCGTTATTGAAACGTGTCATGTACTCCCGTACTTATGATCTCGCCCACTTAAGAATTGTGTGACAAAGTGTGACAAACCACTTCGAAGTAGATTGCAAGGAAGTGTTTACCTTAAAAAAAAGCTCATTTGAGATTTGAACCATGTTCTCTACTGAGACATCTCTACAACGGTTTATTGAAAATTTAAGATTAATTTAATTAAGTTAAGATGAGGGTTAATTTGCAAATTAGGAAATTTAAGCCTTATTTTCCTTTCAAACTCATTTCCTTCACGATTTTCCCCTCTTCTCATTCGTGTTCCTCTTCTATTTCTATTGCAAAGCAAAGCCCCACCCCCTCTCTCCCAAACTCTCGTCTCCCTCTTACTATCTGCTCTCCCTTTCTCCCTCTCTCTTGCGATCTTCTCTCTCGTCGTTCATCTCTCTCGACCGTTTTTCTTTCGCAAGGTTGTTTCTGTCCCCGTGAAGCTTGTTTGTGGAGCTTATTCACCAAGCAATCCTTATCGATAGCTTTGTCTTCTCGTTCTAACTCGTCGCTTCATTCATTGTGGGTGGCGCTCGCTGTCTCCTCCGATACTGCTGGTGTAATTGGCAAGGTCTGCCAAAGGTTGTTAGAAGAAGTTCGTTGGATTTGTATTCGGGTTTTAGCTACGGGTTTGTGATTTCAAGCTAGAGAACGTAAAGCTCTACTGAGCTTTGGGTTATTCATGGTGAGTTAGCAACTTTGGCTTTCTTCATTTCAAACTAAGTTTGTTTGTGATAAGCTTTTGTTAGCAATCTTAGTTTGGCTAGTGGTTGGTTTTGTTCAAGTTGAGACTTGGTTGGAAAGCTATCGAAGGTTTGAGTTTGGGATTTAGCAAGTAATTGCTTCTTGGTTTGGTACTTCCTTGGTTCGTGTGCTTGTCCCTTGGTTGAAGCTTGAGCTATAAGCGTTTATGTGACGACTTTTGCCAAATTTCAGGAGGCTAGTAGCTTAGGTTGTGTAGTGTTTATGGTACCTTCGAATCCTTTAAGCTCTTGTTATCTCTGTGTTTTATTTCTTGTATGTCGATTGTTTTTATTGTTTACTCATTTCTTGTAGGTTTAGAGGTTAGCTAGAATACTCGTCTGGACTAAAGCCTATTAGTTGGTTCTAATAAAACCCAAGTGTAAGGACCCTAACCGGGCTTGTTTGCCTTAAAACCAATCTAGTATTGCATCCTTGTATACTTCATTGTGTGGTAAACTGCATATTGTTCTTGCATAGTCGTATTTATAAATATCTAAACTAAAGCATGTCTTGTCTGGCATACATGTTGGATAGACTCGA
This sequence comes from Cyclanthera cordifolia, assembly GCA_037832605.1. Lineage (NCBI taxonomy): Eukaryota > Viridiplantae > Streptophyta > Magnoliopsida > Cucurbitales > Cucurbitaceae > Cyclanthera > Cyclanthera cordifolia. Next base: position 17,466 of record JBBMEG010030751.1, read on the forward strand.
GAAACTATTGTGTTGTCTGGTTATTTCAATGAATTCGTATCATGTGGTATGTATACAGAAACAGGTTTTAATTGAATTGTTTAACCAACTAAATATGATGGTGTATATGCTGCCTAGTCTATGTGAGAATTGCATGATCTATGTTGTTGGTGTGATCTGAAATATGTAGAAAGCATGCTTTACCTAGTTCATTAAAGTATCTTGAATGAATTTCATCAACGACGTTGTTTGGATGACATGTCTTGCTTGAGTTGTTTGCATAGGTCATATGATATGTTACATTGCTTGATATGTTGTTCTCCATTCGAGCCACTTTCTTGATAGCCCGAGTATGTCGGCCAGACGGTCTAGACATGTCTCTGCTCCGCCATAGGGTGGTTGCAATAGACCATAAGGTCTATTCCTACAAGGCACGTCATGGAACGACTCATCGAGGTGGCCAGACATAGCAACATTCTCTGACCGATAGAGGTAGTCAGATGTAAGAGATTGTGCTTGTGGAAGGATGGATTGCAACCATCCCGAGGGCGACAAGTGACCATAGGGTCTGACCACAGGGCCTTCTAGACGTGTTGGGTAGCCGACCGCAGTTGAGGTTCTCGCAATCTTTTCTGATACCTAGGGCTTCTCGAGATACTATTGGGTTTACTTCTAACTATAGCGTAGTCCAAGCACCACAACATGCACGAGTTGCAAACTGTCAAGCAAAAGTGTGATCCAGGCTTCGACTAGGGAATGCGCTAAAGCTTGGACAGATACCTGCACCTACAGCTGGTCGGCTAGCTTAGTACTATGGGAGAACCTGATTGGTTCTTGTTCGCCTCACTCGCGCTGGAGATACCCTAGGAGATGCCCGTGCGACTCCATAGCTTATACCCACCTATCAAAGTGCTTTGCCTTACGCGACATGGTCGCATAATGACTTTTTCAGTCTCATGGCATCGGCTGAGAACCTGGTTGTCCTTAGGCGTAGTATAGATGAGTGATCTTGGATGCATAAGGTGTGATATAGGGGATCAGGCATTAAACAGAGATCCCTTATCGCATGAGTTGGAGCGAAAACTTGCTAGGCAGTAACCACCCGAAATTACTAAAGCATAAGTGAGCACTGCTTTAGTAGGCTGGATCGATCTCAGCTCGGCTTGTGCTTGGTATTTGATGTGTTCGAATTGACTCCACCGTGTCGGAGGGACTCGGGATAGCCTGAGCGACTCTAGTGGATAGCTCTTGCGTCTAGGTGCTCTACTGTACGTAGAAGAGGTCGGGTAGTGACTTTGGAGTTTCATGGCATCGACTAGTGAGACTTCTCAAGTACTGCCACGAGATTTAGAATGCATGGCTTAGATACCCGAGAGTCGGGGTGCATTCCTGTTCGTTTGTACATGTCATTCATAGACTTTTAATTAACGCATGTCTTGTTTTATATGATGCATGCACCCCGTGCAGGGTTTCTTACTGAGTTTTCACACACTCACCCATTCGTTTTATGTTGGCTATAGATTCAAAACCATAGTTGCAAATACGCTCCAGGATGGATGACCGAAAGTTGAGGATAGACCTAGTAGGGACGTGTCAGTGGCGTCATTTGGTGTCCTTCCTTTATAGTTTAGTCGTATTGCATATATTTCTGCATGAACTGGTAATAACTTAGTATTTTAGTTTTGAAATTGAGATCTAGGGATTTTCTTATCTGTTTGACTGCTTGGAAAGAATACCTGTTTTGATTTACCCTGTAGGGTCGTTTTAAATGAATTTTGAATTGTCCAGGTTCTATTTTAGAGGTTTTGCAGGTATGAGTTCTCATATTTTAGGGGAAACTCTGCCGATTTTTTTTTTAAAGTTTTCATGCATTTGTAACTTCTGTGCTATAACCTAACGGTTGTGGACCAGGTTGCTACACGAAGGCTTTAGCTAGCACATGAAATGATGAGATTAATTTTCTTTTGAGTTGCCTAAACCACCTTCTTGTTGATCCTGTGAGCTTAAAAGAGAACCCCTATACTTAATCGCATCTCATACTCCATGGAGTTTTATCCATGACCAAAACGTGTCTAAGTGCTTTGTAGGATCCTTGAACTTATCGTAGGGCTTTATCTTCGGTAGTTTAAACTTCGTCGCGATTGGTTCCTTCATAATTTTATCAGTGAAATAAGGATCAAATTGATTGACTAGATTGTCTAGGTCAACTTCGTCATGGTCTTGTGCCTTCTTCATATCACCTAGATGGTCTTCGAGAATAGGTAACTGAGCTAACCATGGCTGGTATTCAGCTCCGTTAGGCACCTCATCTTTCCATCGCTGTTTGATCACCGTTCTCACGTCTGTTCCCAAGTCTGTTCCCGTTACACGAACACTTAAAACTCTCGAATGCTGAGTATAAGGTCTTTATGGGTTGCTTCACAGCTGACAACTCCTAATTGATTATGTTCCGAAACGACCTCCTTCACTTCATGAGCCTACTTATTGCATTGAGTGCTCTCTTCTCCAATAGTTACCCTAAAGTCGAAAATGATCAATCAGTCTTGGGTTTCGAGAGCGAACCTCTCTCAAAGCCTCGGTGGCTGAGGCTTTCTCTCTCGTAGGGTCCTACTCCAAGAATGTAGATCATTCTGCCGCAGCTTGCTTCTTGACAGGTGGATGTACACCTACCTTCTATGGTGTTTACTGGTTTTCAACAATTGTAGCATGGCTTGGATAAGGTTGTTCGAATAACTCCATCAACCAATCTAGGGTCTCCACCATTACTTTCATTTGTTATTCTAAGGCTGGTAGTTCTCGACAGGATCTTGCTTCAGCCTTCTAACAACAACTCTCCTTGGAGCATGTTCGTTGTCCTAATTTTCATTGACAACATGGTTACTGTGACTTAGGCTATTCACCATCTTGATAGAAAACGCTCTTGCTGTCGAGTAGAATACAAAATTATTCCTACAAATTGCACCAACTATTGATATCAAAAAATGGTCAAGTGAATCAACAGTAAAAATTTATTTACCGATGACGAAATTGCCTGGAAAACAACAAAAATTAGACACACTAGTATGGTGTGAGCCACATGGCCTTTGATGCTTGAGTTGGTAAAGAGTTTGGAGAGTATTTTAGAGAGATAGCTTTTGAACTTAAAGAAGCTTACACAAGGGGTTGTTAGTGCAATTGAGCTTATTTCAGCTTGGATTCAAATATAATGACTTAACAGGTTATAACAGTCAGACTTGTAACTGTTGTAGCTCACTTAATAGTGACTTAATGGTTAGTCGTTTGTAACGTCAGCCATATAGTTAGAAATGAAAGCCTACGTAACCACTAACTGTTAAACCTTAATGGTGTAACGGTCTTGTCTCGAAGGTTACTTGGACTCGATCAACTCTTACAGGTCCTTACCTCCATGACCCACCCCTTAAGATGTGGGCCTTCTCGATGTAACGCTAGGACGTTACCCTCTTAGGGGTGCAACAGCTAGGATGTTACTTGGACTTGGTTGGCTCTTATGGGAGTCTTGACCTTCATGACTTGTCCCCCTTAGGGGGGTGTTCACCTTCGACTGTCGGTGTTCACCTTCAACCGTCCCCTTGGGGATCAGATTTGGACTCGGTCAACTCTTACCTCTATAGCTTACCCCCTTTAAGGGGTGTTCACCTTCGACGTAACTCTTGGTCATTATCAGCGAATCTAGCTATCACTTAGACTCGGTATACTCTTAATAAGTTTTAACCTCCACGGCTTTTCCCTAGGGGGGTGTTCACATTCGACCGTTCCCTCGGACATTAGCTTTGGACTTGGTCAACCCTGACCTTCATGGCTTGCCCTTCCTTAGGGGTGTTCACCTTCAGTGTAACTCTTAGCAGTTATCAGCGGATATCAATCATCACTTGAACTAGGTCAAGGGAGTCTTAACTTCCACGATTTTCCTTCTTTGGGAGGGGGGGGGGGTGTTCATCTTCGACCGTCCCCTCAGGGATCAGCTTTGTACTCAGTGAACCCTGACTTCTATGCTTCCCCATTAAGGGTGTTAGCCGACCCCCCGGGGGTCAACAACGCCAATATCGACCGCCCGAGAGGTCGACCAAAGTCCTCACCGACCCCTCGAGCGTCTGCCACGCCAATACCGACCCCCCGGGGGTCGACTAACTCCTTTGCCGATACTCCGGGGATCGGCCTTGCCACTTTTGTCCTCTTAGGGGTCGGCCAAATGGAGGCCACAACCCCCCGTGGATCGGCCAAGCAAGTCCGACTCCTCTAGGGGTCGGCCAAGGAAGGCCAAGACCCCCCGAGGTGGGCCCTTGCAGCCTAACCCTCCTCGGGTCCGGAAACGAGTAGGTCAATTCGAGTGTATTGGCCGTGAAGGTCAGGACTCCCCCGAGAGTCGACCAGGCCCATGTAAAGTTTGGAGGCGTCGCAACCCGTGGCGTTTACCCGTTACAACGAGTAGGCCAACCCGAGTGGGTTGGTCGTGGAGGTTAGGACTCTCCCGTGGACGAGTCGACCGAGTCCAAGTAACGTTTGGAGGCGTCGCACCCCGTGGCGTCACCCGTTACAACGAGTATGTCAGCTTGAGTGGGTTGGTCGTGGAGGTTAGAACTCTCCCCCAAGAGTCAACCGAGTCCAAGTAACGCAGGAGGATGCTGCACACCATGGCGTCCCCAGTTACAACGAGAAGGCTGCACCCCTAAGGGGTCGGCTGTGGAGGTAAGGACTTACCAAGGTTGACTGAGTCTAAGTAACTCCAGAGTCAAAGCAGTTACACCTCCAAAGGGTAACGGTCAGGAGTTACACCGGTATTCATACCTGGCTTAGTGACAGACGTTTATAACAGTCAGCCATTATGTCGCCATAAGTGAGCTACAGCGGTTACGATACCGGTTGCTATAAGAGTCAAGTCATTTCTCCCTTTCAAGGGG
>JBBMEG010030772.1:0-18742 GCA_037832605.1 Cyclanthera cordifolia
AGAACACCCCTTAAGTTTTAGTAATAATTCGTTTAAATATAGTCTATTTAGAAGATGATTTTTGTAAATAAATTGGAGATAATAATTTGTTTCTATAATATTAGAAATGGGTAATTATTTGAAGAAGTACAAAATTAGTGCTTATAAATGAGCAATTATTTTTTAGAGGTAAAAAATGAGTGATTAGAAATAAATGTTTAGATATGAGTGATTATAAATTAATAATTATTTTGAATATTAGATATTTATAATTAAACATAAACGATTATTTTGAAGAATTATAATAGTACGTGTTTGTTTGAAGATGAATAGTAAAAGCTCATTTGTAATTGCTTGTTAATAGCGCGAAACAAATACCTTATCGAGACATTTGGTTGGCTAGTTAAAAATTCAAATTCTTTTGATTGAAAGTTATAAATTTAGTGATTGTATCAATTTTTGCTATTTTCTTTTCTAAAATTTTAATGTGTCTTTTTTTTCTACTCATGAAAAGAATTTTTTTTTTTTTTTCAAACAGGACTTATAAAAATGTGGTGTAAACTTTAATTAGGTTGTTTATTAATATAGTTAGGAATTTTTGAAGCATCATATCGTTTCATGGTAAGTATTTCTTTGAGGATTCAAGAGTCTTGTTTGGAGGTTTTCTCGTGCATGCCAGTTGAAGTGGAAGATTCTTCAAGAAGAGGTGATTCTTGCAGCTCGAATTTCAACGAGAGTGATGCTCATTAGAAATAAGTTCTTCGCTCAATTGTATATAGCTTTTAATGTAAACTTATTTACTATTTTTGTTTGATCATGTTCAAGAATGTCTAATAATATTGTCTCGCCTAAGCTTACTTTGTATTTTTGTTTGTTTATATTCAAAATTTTATAATGAAGTAAGACTTACGTTTGAACCATTTACATCTCCGTGTGCATTTTCCTCCTCTCTATACATACTTTGTTTGCTGCAAGAATATCGTTCTAATGCTATCAATGTGACTTAAGAATATTCTTTTGGAAGTTTTGAAATCATATATGCTTGAGATAGGTCTTGAAATGTTTATAACAAGTGTTTTGTTTTCCAACTGCCTCAAATTTCCAAATCATCTCCACAATTTCTTATTTCATTTTTATCACCAAAGCAATTTTTTTTTTTTTCATAAAAAAAAAAAAGTAAGTTTTTTTGAAAAAATAAAAAGGTTAGATATGAACAAAAAAAAAGGGTAAATATACATTGCGACATGACATAGCCACGTGAAGATGCTGCAGCCCAATAAACAACTCAATATTGTACGGCTTCAATGCCAGAGCGGACGTTCTCCCGACCACCGCCAGCGGCGCAGACTGATCGATTGCCGTCAGGCTTCAGGGAAGAGGGGAAAACACGTGTCCTCAGCGCCGGTGTTCCATAGAAAACTGGCGTAGTTTGCGGGGTAGTGAGGGTTGTCAGGATCTGCGGCAATGGCCTCCAAGAATGTCTCCTCCGCTGCCCACATATCATTCCGCACCCGCCACAAGAACGCCGCGTATTTGTCCAACGCCTCCGCCTCCGGCGGATCCACCGCCACCGCCCTCTTGAAATAATCCTCGGCTCTGGACATCAAAATACTAGATTCATCAATATACAATACAACTATCATAAATCAATCTATCTTGTTTCATGTCCTTTCAATTTCCAATAACATCGATTCTTAAATATCTCTTAAGAGAATGAATAAAAATCTTGTCCAATTGCAAGTTGTGGTGGACCACAAACGGAAGCGCGTGCACTCACGTGCAACAGATCGTGACGAGTGCAAGCGATTTTTGTTTTCTAGAACATGAACCAGCACCACTGGAGTTGCAATCGGAAAGTTTTTCATGAAAACGATGATCTGGAAATTTTGTTTTGAAGATTCTTAATTCTGGATTTACCTGTAGGGATTTTGTGAGGATGAAAATTTTCATTTTACTTAGTAAATTTCTTTTAGAGAGAAATGGAAACGCAGATCAGAAAAGGAAAGCGATGATTGAAAATTAAATTGCAGGAGGGAGAAAAAAATGAACCTGTCATAATCATGGCTAACGAGGTACAGAAACTGGGCGTAGTTCGTAAGGAAGAGCGGATTGTTAGGTTCTTGAAGAAGGCAAGTTTGATAAATTATCTCTGTTCTTAAATACTCAGTGTAATCGTCCGATTCGATGTTCGTTGTTACTGGTGAGACGAGATTCTTCAACGCGTCCTGATCCAGAACTTCATCACGCCATTGCCGCATCTTCGAAGCTTCTTCCATTACTGAATTCCACAAACGAGCCTCCTCTTCTTCTCTGTCTAAGATCGACTCTGCCTCCTCCGTCGTTCCGATTGAAGAAACCTGAGTAGCGTTATCGGGGAAGATCGTTCCATATTGATCGGACCGGCTGAACTGTCCATCATCGTCGACTCCGCCGGCGATGGGGCGTACATTTCCTCCGTCGCCGTTGTTTCCACCTATCGATGTTGTTTTCCCGCTTGAGGAAGAAACGGAAAATGTTTTCATATTGGATGAGTCGAACTTGGAGTGGTGTTGGTCTTGTGATTTGACAACGGAGACCACGGCAGAGGGCGGCGGCGAAGTGGAAGCAAAAGCAGCGTTGTTCCCCATAGAGTAGACTGTGAAATTAGCCAACAGGAGCATAACGGAGATCATTAATGTTGGAGTGTGAGAGAAAACTTGCTGAAATAGCCAAACGAACGAAGCGTGAGTCTCTTTCTGGACACGAACGAGAATGCTCTGTAGATCTTCGAAGTAAAGAATCTCTCGTAGCCGCAGAGAATAGCTATGAAGTTCACGAATCATGAACACAACAGAGGAAATGGCTTTTTTGACGGAACAAGGAGAAGATCCCCCCGATTTTCTAATATCCTCTTGCCATTGTAACTTCTTCTTTATCATTCTCAGCGAAACCGGAAGATCGAAGCAATTCGCTCTGCGCTCAATCATCGCAGGAAAAAGCTCGTCAGGTTCTGGCCAATCTGGCGGTTCTTGACTGGTTTCCGAATCTAAATCTGCACAGAAGACGCTATTGCTACCGGCAGCTTCATCCTCATCGGCTGAATGTTGAAATCTGAACGCGAGTTCCTGAATCTTCTCGAAAAAATCCTCGTCCGAGAAGGTATCCAATCTTGCGCTGCAACTTCTCTTGATTCTTCGATTTGTCCGTTTCGGAATCTCCCAAGATCGCGACCGATGGATCTTCGTCGGTTGAGAACCGAACAGAGCCGATTGCTCCAACCTGTGAACGCACCGCCGCACGAGAGATCCTCCGTCGACGTAGTTCCGACGTTTGGAGGACGACGGGGACAGTACGGTGGAGGCTACGGTTTGCGGAGAAGAAGGACAATGAGTAATAAATGGCTGTGACCAATGGAAACAAGTCGTAGCTACTTTTACTTCCATAATCTTCCAGAACAATCAGCGAGACTATCAGGTCAGACTGAAGATTAAGGAATAAAATCGAAGGTTAACCGCAAAGGCTGAATCGAAGCAGAATCATAGATTGGACGAAACAACTTGGAATATCTGAGAATTGCAGAAATCGGCAAAAAATTTACTCAGATCCAAAAGCTTCCTTACTTTCGAATTACTCAGACCTGGAAAAAAGAGAAAATCAAAATCAAAATCAAACGAAGAAAGAGGCAATAAACACCAGTAAGCCACAGCGAATCCAAACATTTCCACCAAAACTTTGCATTAACAAACTCGGAACGAAACAGCATTGGAAGAGAGAAGCACAATCATTTCAACTCTTTTCCAGGAAAATTGGATCACTAAACGCACACACAACTCGATGGTAAAATTGAATCCGAAGAAAGAACTAGAAAATTCATTCGTTCAAATTCCTCTCGAACATATAAAACTTACTCGGATTTGTAGGCTCATCGAAAAACTTGAAAAGAAATCTGAAAGAAAAGGTAGCACCCCTTAGCTCGGAGCTTCATTTTATCAGCAAGGAGATGGCGATTGGGTGTATATATACGGCTATAACTTTTGTAAATTATAAAAATAATAAATAGTAACAATTAATTAAAATCTTGGAACCCGGTCAAATCGTGATGCCATTTAACAGAATAACACAGGCCGTAGAACTGGAATAGGCGGTACACGGTCGCTTTACAAGTATGAAAGTGAGTGGTTAATTAATTTAGTTTAGAACAAAAAAAATAAGAAAAATAGAATTCAATTTGCCCCAAAAAAATATTAATAAAAGGAAATTCAATTGCTAAACGTTAAATATAATTTAGCAACCTGATTTTAAAAATTAAAATTTAATTCAAGAAAACTTAAATTTAACTTAAAATTTTTAATCATATGGTTCCTAATCTCTTTTATCAAATTTTTTAAGTACAAACTTCGGAGAAGTTGATACAAAATAGATTGATCGAGTTGATACTAATACATTAGTAGTGTCAGCGGAATAAGCGGAATAATGTTTGTTTTGATTTATCAAATTTATTAAACCAGATGATTAAATTCAAAATTTTAAAATCTCAAAAATTCTAACTAGCTAAATTTTACCACAGTCCATATGGGTCTTTTCTTTCTTGTAATCTAATTGATTGAAATTATAGTCTAACCCAATAACCGATTTAACTTTATGAAAATTATAAAATTGCAACTCAACCCAAACAAATTTATAATTCAATCAACTCTTATTATTCCGGTATCATTTTTTTTTGTACACTCGTACAAGTAATATAGAATATAGATGGTCTTAAAATCACAAAATTTGAGTCAATTAGAAGAATAATCCAATTTCATAAGAAGCTTATATAACTGAATTCTTTCGCTTTATATTGTCTTAACTCAACACAAAATCACATAATTTAGACTTCTATATGGACATTAAGTTTTTGAGCAAAAATTTAGAGAATATTATTTTCCTCTCATTTGAATTTTTGTCGCGTTTTAAGTTTTTTTTTTTTTTTTTTTTTTTTTTTTTTTTTTTTTTTTTTTTCCTTTTTTGTTTCATAAAAAAACATTATATCAATAAAGATATTAATTTCACCTATTTTATAAATTAAGTTTTATATTTTATTTTTAACTAATATGAGACTATCACACTAAAAAGTTCTATATGGTTAAAAAAAACAAAGCAATACATTAGGGATACAATTTGAAACTTTGTGGGAGAGATTAGTATATCAAATTGGATGAATTCAACAAATTAAAAAAAAAAAAAAATGAAAAACATTATCTTCGAAAAAGGAATATGATTAACATTGACCCATTAAGGTGGCTTCACGTGTATGACGGTTGAGATTGCAATTTCTTTTTTTTTTTTTTTTTGAAATTTTATAACAATTAATTAAATTGAGCACTCAAACATTTAATATATAATCATCACATTTATTGTAGTTGAGCTATTATTTTTGTTTAGCTTTAAAACTTGCGAATTAATAAAAAGTTATGTTTATAAACTATAATTGTTATAAATGAAACTAAAATTTAATATTTACTCAAGAGAAAGAGTTTATTCTCTTAAAAATTAGAATTTAATTTTAGAATCTAATAATAAAATAAATTTCATAAGTTGTCGTATAAATAATTAAATTAGTGAAAGATAATTATTTGTGCATAAATGATAATATTATGATTAATTCATTTATTTCAAAACAAAAAATCACATAATTTACATACAATTCATCGTATAAGTGTATAATTCACCGACCATAAAAAAAAAGTCAAAAAAACATTTTTTTTTCAGGTTTTTTAAATTGACATTAGACTTAATTCTAGTTTTTACTAAAAAACAATAAAACAGTTGATTAGATATGTGTTTGATATGTATATATTTTTTTATTAAAGTTAGAATTTAAAACTCATGATATTTGGTCATTGGATAACGACTAATTCCACCAAGATAATGGTGTTGTTTGGCCTCATGTGTTTGAAAGTTAAAACTCAAAATAAAATTTTAATTTATCTTAAACCTCAAATAATTAAGGGTATATATTAAAGCCAATAACATAGAAATTAAGAGAGAAACGAAATCTTGAGGACGTTACCTCTCCCCGTTACTCTTCTCTTTCAATTTATTTCCGCATCCAAACAATAAACATGGCCGGTCTGTGTTTCTGCGTCATCGTCGTCATCTCCCTCGTACTCGTTTCACCTTCCATGCTCCAAGCTCGTAATTTGGTTGGTCCAAATATATCTCAAAAACACAAAGACAATGCTACAAATTACTTCATAATTCCAACAATATTACCCATCAGTACTAGAATCGCCACTGAAATCTTCACACCCATTAAGGAAAAGCTCCGTTCCATCAACAAAGCTGGCAGTTTCTTACCAATCCGGTCCAACCCCAGTTCGAACCCAGCACTAGCCCGATTAGCCTTCGAAATAGCTCGATTGGGAAATGAATACGCCAACTACAGACCCACCCGGCTCAGCCCTGGAGGACCCGACTCGCGTCACCATTAAAATCGGTGATTTAATATATTATTCAACTGATGAGTATCAAACCAGAGATCTCAAGTTTAAATTACTATGGTATCATTTTTCAGTTCATTTAAATTTAATTCTACTCGTAAGTATTTATTAAAAATTTCTAAATTTACCGATGAAAAAGATGGTTAGTTGATATAATTAAATTTAATTCAATTTTTTTGTTTTTTACCGAAAATCAACTGAAAGCTCTCATTTTTTTCTTTTACAAAGGAATTAACGAAATTTCATATTTTAAAGAGAAAACAGAAATTACGGAGCTCTAATAAACTGGGCAGAGCCACATCCAGTATTCCTAATAATTATGCATTGTTTTTCAAATTTACATCTTTACTTTCACTTTTGATAGCTAAAAATATTTGAAGTTTAACGTTCAATTTTTTATACGTTTGTTGAAAGTATAACGTGGAAATATAAATACATTTATAATAGTGTTTACAATACAGCTAATTGGTATTGAGTTGGAACATTCAAATATAAATCAAGTTTAGAAGGTAAATTATCCTAAGATAAATTAATGAGAATTTTTATATGTGGATTACTTGTTTTATTGTTAGTTGCTATTGAAATTGAATCATTTATTATTTAATACATGTTATTAATTATGAATTTATTATAGAAGAGTTAGAATTATATATCTTAAGTTTGGGTCAATCTAACTATTGTTATAAGTTATGTGCAAAATCTAGATTGAATTATAATAACCTTTAATTTAATTATCACATTTACCATTAGTGTACCTTTTTTAATTAATTAAATTATATTTAAATTCACATAATATTTCATAATGTCAAAACCAAAAATAGCTAATATGACTTCAATATATATATATTTTTCTTGAAAATTAATTATGAATCCAACTTTAGAAAATTTCCTAAAAATATATATTTTCATAAAGATAAGTCATCTTAGCTTGTTTTTGTTTGTACCAAAGTTGTATTGGATGAACTATTTTCACAAAATAATTATACATATATAGACAAATTACAAAGTATTTATATTTATAGTCATTAATATATTTTAATAGTATATTATAAATATTGTATTATAAGAAAAAAGAGAGACAATATTCATTAATACAATTGACACTTCTAATGCTAAATTTTTTTGAAAGTGACCTTATGTATATTTATTTTCTAGATTTTGACTAATTTTGTAAAAAAAATTTCTTTATGAGAAATTATATTGAATGAGCTATTCTCACAAGTAATTACAAATGTAGACAAATTTTAAATATCTTCAGCTATATATAGTTATTCATACGTTTTAATATTATATGATAAAATAAGACAATATTCATTAATACAAATAATAACTATATTTACTAATTTTTCGAAAGTGATTATATTCATAATTATTTTCTTAATTTTGACTAGTTTGGTAATTTTTTTATATTTATTTTCAAATTATAGTTTTTTTTTAGTTGTTGAAAATAGAACTTGATTAATCACGGCACATAATTCAAGCATAAACAATTCATGTGCAAGTTAATCCTATTACGAGAATTTACAAAAAATGAAAAAAAAAAAAAATGTCACAAGCAAATTAAGTTTAGAGGAAGGCAAACGGTAAGCAATCTCATTACAATAGCCGCTAACATGGTGAAAGGAGATAACCTATAATTGAAGAAGGAATACTTGTAGGTAGATTAAATTGTACCTATATTTATACATTCCACTCCATTAGAAAATGAAAATCAAAATATTTAAAATTAAAAAATAGTTTGAAACGTGAAATAGTATGGAGATAACCTCAAGATCTCATATTCGAAATTTATCTGTGACATTAATTTATAGTTTTCATTTTTTTTGATATCTCTGGGTCTTTGGGTGACCGACCTAGGAACATGCGTGATTATCCTAGATATAGTATGATCAAGCATAAAAGTTGTTCATATTGGACTACCTATGATCTCATATTTCACCTTTCAAAGGTTGGTAAAAAGTGAAGATGATAGGATGAAGAGCACTACATTTGAATTTAATTGTTATTTTTAATGCCTGATTTTTCAAGTGGGGGGCTGCCTTTTATTACACCAATAACCACAGCAAAGCTCAACTGCTTTAATTTTAATTTTGATATCTAAAGCTTAGCAATTTTGTGTCAAAACAAGGCTCGTAAACTTTAGAAACATTGAAAGGTAAAAAAATGGTATTCGATGAGTTATAATATTTGTATCTATAATTAATAGCACGTTTTAATACTATATACACTCCATGAAAAAAAAACAAAAAAAACAAAATTTTTTATATAATCATATTTGCAATTATTTTTTAGATTTAACCAATTTTATAAAGTTTTCCAAAAAGAAAGACTAATGAATGGAAACATAACACCTCGGATTAAGTTTATACTTTAGCTTTGGTATTTCCATGCAAGATTGGCCGATTAATATACAGAAAAGATGAAGGAGAAAAGGTTGGTTAGGTTAGGTTAAAACCGTGGGTTAGAAAAAGGAATGGCCTGAATAGAAATGGAGGAAATTAAAGTGGTGAATTTAAGGTTAGATTATGGCTTAATTAGAAAAATTAATGAACCAATAGAGAGAGAAAAGAGAGAGTGGAATACAAAATACTACTGCATTTAATGAGAAAAATATGAGAAAAAAAGCTAAGAAACTACTTGTATGGAGGAAATTATGGCTAGCTCTTCCAGGAACTTCAATCCAGAATTACAAATCAATTATTTATATTAACTCTGATCTTCCTTCCTCCGATCCAGCCCAAACTTCCAACCAAAGGCACGCATTTCTTTGTCATCAACGTCAGCGAATTGAATGAGGTTTATGCGTTGCATTATCTAATACTTTTCAGAAATTAGGAAATGGGACAATGTTACGAAGATAAAAGGAATTAAATGTCAAGGTAGCAGTTGGATAGGGGGTGATGGCAGCTTATAAATAACCCACCAGCAACACGGTATTGAGTGCTAAGTTTAGTCAGAAAAAGTTAGGTCTTTACAGACCGCATGTTTGGCTATACAAGGAAGGAAAAGTACCGAAAGGAAAGTGGAAGGAAAGTAAGAATAAATTAGTGATTTATGGAATAAAAGTTGTTGGACTAAACAAAGGAAACTTTCCCACCAGACCAAACATATTCTGATACCTAATTAAGAATTTATTTTCAGCTATGGTTATCCAGAGTTGACTACGTCAAAATCGCTGTCCATTCATAATTGTACTAATTTGTAACAGAACAAAAAGTACTAAACTTCTTTTTTATGCGAAAAGGCTAACAAATGAGATTCATTGAGGAAACTATGCTTGATCATGGTTATAGCTGTCTGTATTGACGTTCATTCCAATGATGAACTTTGAAATAGCTATAAACTATAGTAAAAACTCATAACACATTAAGCATGGCAATCTGCAGGCTGTAGCTGATTTAAAGATAATTATGTGTTACTACTGTAAGAAATATAACTGTAGGCCTCTCGGCCTGCCTTTCGCTTTCCTCGCCCTCGTCATTGGTTTCGTCCGTATTGTTATTTGGAACTTCGGGTTAGTGTTGCACCTCTCTCTCTCTCTCTCTCTCTCTCTCTCTCTCTCTCTCTCGTTTGAGCTTTAAAAGTTTGGTGGATTGTTTTAAGAATAGTCATGTTTGAAGCCTTGTTTTTTAATTTTGTTTTGCAGATCTATTCTCACTTGCATATGTCCTTGCTGCTTGTGTGTGACTGTGGTAGTTGAGTTTGCTAATGGCTTTGATCAATGCTCCAATTCTGCTCATGAAGTGGTTCACCTCCAAAGTCCCACGCTAGAATCTCTAAATTAAACATGTAGAGCATAATTTTAAACTTGATTGTTTGTTGTCAACTACCATGCATGTTCAACCAATCAAGGTATTAATAGCCTTCTTTATAGGTTGAGATATTTTAATTCGCCCATGTGCATTTGTAATGTTATATTCTTTCAAATAATGTCAATTTTAATGTGATATTCTTTCAAATAATCAATGTCAATTTATATCTTTAATTAACTAATTTTTATTAACTAGATAATTTCATTTTAAAAATGAAATCCATTAATTGAATAAAAGTTTTCATATTTATTCAAAAAAATTAAATCAAAACTATACCTCTATCTATCTATATATATATATTTTTTATGTAGAATATATTTCTTTATTTATATTATATTGCTATATCAAATTTATAAAGATGTCAAATATAATTAAATAAAAAATCCTTATTAAATTAGTTATAAGTTTAACAAAATTAGTTTGTTAATTATTTATAAATTTTTTAATTTAAATTCAAGTTATTTAAAAAGTTAAAAAAACAAAGCTATAACTCCTCTTATAATAACTTATGATTTATTAGATTCAAAAAAAAAAAAAAAAACTTATGGCTTACCATAACCTCTCTTGTAATAAATATTCAATTAGTTAAAAGTTTAACAAAAAACTATTTTAACATTAAGAATGACTGACGTTGATTTCATTGTTTGAAAATAATTCAATTTAATCTCACGATCATGAGTTTGTTGATTTCATTATTTGAAGGTAATTCAATTTCACCTTCGATCATGAATTTGATATTATTAAGTTATAATAGAACTCCAAACACTATCTATTGATTATAATAAATATAATAACGCATCCTTACGGTAATATAAATAGTGATCCAAACCCAACCTAATATATCTATCTCTATCTTCAGTAACATTTTATCAAATCACCAAAATTATTTATGAAGCATCACCATAGTCGATAAAACTTATATTTCTCCAGATTAAGTTTGTAATTTAACACGTGTTAACCATACTACCAATCAGAATTCTTTCGTTTCCGCGGCCTTTGAAATTGAGATATAAACCTGAACTGCCATACATACAGTCAATACATATCGATAATTAGTAAAAGCGAGGGTGACAATGGAGACCAGGAAATCTCCGCCGAAGCCAATAGCAGAGATTCTGCTCAAATCCCCCTTGAGCTACACCAAGGCTCCTCATAAGTCTCTATTCTCGCGCACCTTCGGTAAGTACATTTCACTTCACGGGAGTGCCGATCATCTTCAGCTTCCACACCTCGACTATACAGAGCTTCTCCGGCTGGTTGAGGAGCTTCGCCATCGAGAGTTGCGGCTGAAGGCCGAGCTCCACGAGCACGAAATCCGGAAGGAATCGCTTGCCATTGTTCCTGTGCTTGAGAATGAGATTTATCTCAAGGAAACGGAATTAGAAAGAGCGTTGATTCGAATCGAACGCTTGATACTCAAAAATCGAAGGCTGAAAAAAGAGTTGCAGGAAGTTCGTCAGATGACGGAAGTGATGGAGGATGAGATCGTGCAATTGAAGAAAGCGGAGTCGGATCGTTTGAATGTCAAGCCGACGTTGGATGACGATGAGTCTGCTGATTCTCAGAAGATTCTGAGACTAATGGAGATATCGGTTAGGTCAAGTCTGATTAGTCATTTGAAGGAGCGAAATGAGTGTATAAATAGAGTCAAGAACAAAGAAGATCAAGACCTTAAAGCTATATGTGTGAAGAACGGAGCCAATATTGAAAGACCGGATCACTCAGAAGAACTCGCCGAGTCCGCGCTCTTCAATCCACTATCTGAACCATCTACAGATCCAAAATCCCCGAAAATACCACAGTTCGCATTGTTGATGACATCAAAACTGCAATCGCCCCCTGCACCACCGCCAGCGGTTGTGGTGAAGCCTGTATCGCAGCCTCATCCTCCACTGAAAGAATCAGTTCCGCCACCGCCACCGCCACCGCCTCCGCCACCGCCGTCATCCAAAGAAACGAGGTCGATCCGGCTGAAGATTAGACGAGTGCCTGAGTTGGTTGAATTCTACCACTCTCTGGTGCGGAGAGACTCCCGAAAAGACTGCAGCTCTGCCGTCAACATACCGACAGGCGGCAGTGCACGTGACATGATCGGGGAGATTGAAAATCGTTCCGCGTATTTACTCGCTGTAAGTAGCAATGATATTTACGACGTTGCGAATGGAGTCTCCCGCCTTTATTGTCCTCAATAACTGCTTGGCCCCGTTTAATTAATTAATTAATTAGCACCTTTTTCTATTCCTGCCACTTGGTCTCAACTGCTCCACAGATTTGACGTATGAGTCCTATGGGGACTTTTTATTTTTCTCTGTGGAAAGAAGAGATTTATGGGAAAAGTAAAATTGTGAAATAAGACATAAACCAACAAGAGCATCAAATAAACTGTCTGTTCACTCCATTTATGATTTATTCAACCGTTTAGTTACCAGCAAGTAATTTAGTTTAGGTACAGTTAACCTGTCATTAAAGCGTGTCTTCTAGTGATCAAATCCAGTTAGATATAACAGTACAGATGAATTAAGATGATTCTTTCTAGTCTCAAAATGTTCTGAATTTTCTACTCTTGATTAATTAAGAAAATCAAGTTGTTTGCACAAAGTTATAGTTTTTGGTGAATCTGCTCAGAGATTAATATGGAAAAAACTTGCAGATAAAAATGGACGTAGAAACCAAAGGAGAGTTCATAAAGCATTTGATCAAAGAAGTTGAGAATGCAGAATTTACCAATGTTGAAAATCTTGCGACTTTTGTTAAATGGCTGGATGATGAGCTATCCTATCTGGTATCCCTATACTATGTTAGTTTTACATGGAAAATTAACAACTCTAGAGAGCTGATTAATACTAAAAGCTGTTGTTTCTTTGTCTCTAGGTTGATGAACGAGCTGTGCTTAAACATTTCGAGTGGCCAGAGCAAAAGGCCGACGCTCTACGTGAGGCTGCATTTAGTTACTCGGATCTGAAGAAACTTGCAGTGGAGGCATCATCTTTCGATGATGGCCGACAGCCACTCCCGCTCAATGTCACTCTCAAGAATATGCAAGCTTTGCTGAAGAAGTATGCATGACTTCTGTTCAATCGAAAGATGACAAATTTTAATTTAATTTAGTTGTAACCTGCAGATCCGTTCTTGCCTGAATTTTTTAATAGGTTAGAGCATGGAGTTTATAATTTTTGTCGTACGAGAGAGTCAGCTACTACGAGATACAGAGTGTTTCAGATCCCCGTGGATTGGATGCTTGATACCGGAGTTGTTATTCAGGTATTTTCTCAACTCTTCTTTATGATTATAGATTATTTTGAGGAGAATGTAAATGGAAATTGACGACAAATAACTTAGGGCTCAACCTGAGGTAATAGTAACGATTTAAATGGCTGTGAGATACCTATCTAAAAGGGTATAATAGTATTGGTAGTAAGGGATGAAGGGTTAATTCGATAAGGGAGTTAGTTAGAGCTCTCTTGTATAAAGAGGGGGAAGGGGCTTGAGTTGGAATACTCAAGAGGGTGGGTTCTAGGCACTTTATTCTGAGGGTTTATCTTGTAACTTTCTCATTTTGATCCATAAAACTCAGATTTTGCTCCTACAAGGTTAGTATCCTTACAAAATTGGTATATCTTATTCTAAATTTCATTCGTTCTTGATGAAGAATGTCATTTGTAAGATTTTGGAAGCTGTGGATTGACAGATCAAGCTTCAATCCCTAAAATTGGTAGTGGAGTATTTGAAACGAGTATCTGCAGAACTTGATACGGTTTATATCTGCTCCAAAGAACAGTTGATCATCCAAGGCGTCAGATTTGCATACCGAGTACATCAAGTAAACTATTCCACCATTCTTTTTAGTTCACAGAGGTAGAGGCTTTTGAACGGCGAGCCTGTAACCTTGTTACCCGGTAGTATCTATTGACATGGGAAGAACTGCCCCTTTTGGCACTATTCCATCATATTGGCATTATAAAATTTTAACACGTTAAAAAAAACAAACGAAACAAAGCATACTTGTCTACTCACTAGAGTTATTGTCTTTTTAATGTTGTGTATTTTGAGTGGTTTAAAATTCCTAGCGAGACCAACTCATCTCTTAAAAACGGTAAAATATAGACAATATAACTACACTAAATTATAAAATCAATACGAAACTTTTGCTGGTGTATAGACAAGCATTATCCATGGTTAATTATAGCTAATCCGATGAAACTAGTTTTATCATTATTTCTCTTATAAAAACAAGAAACTTGTTCATTTCTCCAGTTTGCTGGAGGTTTCAATATGGAAGCAATCACGGCATTCCAAGAGATGAAAGAGAAGGTTAGATTCTGCAAAGGTCAAGAACAAAAAGTCGTCGGCCGTTTTACTGCTGACTACTAGTTTGCAGCAAACTCAGGTTCAGAATTCCTTGTGTCTCTCATTCTACTTTTGAGATATGTATGTCATATTTTCATGTGCATGTGATGACAACTTCCATTGAGCCACTCATAATATATATACAATGTAAAGGAATACTCCAATTGATTATCCTTGAATAGATCAATAATTCGTCAATCTCTAATTATATCATATTGACAGATTAAGAATACTTCCTATCTGGATACTGTCTCACCTTCTCTATTTTACCTTTATTAGATGTTTGAGCTTCTTTTAGGTGAACTGTGCAAAACCATTTTCTCAATTAAAGTTCACTTTGATCCACAATGGTTGGCCCAATAGTCAAAGAGTGTCTTTAAAATTTAAAATCTAAGAGGTTATATCAGTTCAATTTGTGGGTTTTTAGAATCTAAGAGGTTATATCAGTTTAATTTGTGGTGATCATCTACCTAAAAGTTCATTTTCTAAAAGTTTTCTTGACAGCCAAATAAATATTATAGAGTCAGATAGTTTGTCTCGTAAAAATAGTCGAGATGCACATAAGGCTGAACACTCGTAGATAAAAAATAAAAATAAAAATAAAAAAGAACTCACTTTAAAATGACTATGTAGGTGTTAAAAAAAGTTCAAGATTTTATTAGATTAGAGTTAGAAAGGCTTTCAAATTCAGGAATATATCTTGTCAATCAAAGTAAATGCAAATCAACGTGGAAGGCTACTACAGAATAATACAAACGAGAATGCTGATTTGAGTAATAAATTTAAGGAAACCATTAAATTGAGAAGTTGCATCAGTGTGGAAAGATTACAAAAATATCCATCAATTCATGCTTAAATGGTACAAGATAAATTGAATAAACCAGAAAGTTCATTCCTAGTCTGTGTAAAATTTCATCTCCTAATCACAACCACAAACAATCCACCTTTTACACCATACCACTCCCCTATTCTCTGTACCAATCCAATGAATATTATACTTGTTACCTGTTACTTATTTTCTGTTGTAGAAAAAGAGTAAGGTTATTGAAGTTCACATGGTTAAGAGAGCAGCATACATGAGTTGGTTCCATGTATCTGGCAATCCAGGAAGGCACCAGTGACTGCAGTCAGTACCTGCATGCTCGCCACTATAACCAGCTGGATGGGCATCTTTCCTTAGCTGAGACAGTGTTGTGATGTCCAGCAAGTAAACAGGTACTTTTATCCTACTCAACACTCTATTTACAACATCTGCAGCTGGTGGTGCGCCTCCCGGATACATTGATCCGGCTAATGGCTCACTCTCTCCATTGCAGTTCTTTTTGGGCTGATTCCATTCCTTCCCCCTGATTCATTGCAGTTCAACTTTTAGTTGAGCTTGAACATAATGACAAACCAAAATGGAAAATCTAAAATAATAAAAAAAATTATACATACGCATGTGTATATCTATAGTGGAAAGGGTTTTAACCAAATCTAAAAATTAAGCTTGTTCGTCTAGTATTTAACAGAATTCATCTAAGAAGCCACTTTTTTTAGTTTAGTTAGAGAATGGAACCTACTTTTTGTCAACTATAGATGATCATCCTTAGATTGTTGACAAGTCAATAAGCATTGCAATACCCTCTTAAGAAATGATCTTGTTGGTGTTCTCACTATGTTGTCAATCTGACGGCATCGATTAGGAGAGGGAACTCTAATCTTACGTATGCAATAAGACAATCACAATTATGTAGAGACAAATTAAGCAATCCTTGCTGGATTGAAATTTGGAAACCAGTTTCTTTTTGAAAGTTTGTATCGAGGATCTCGCATTAGAAGGTTAAAGAGATCTTACCACCTTTATAAGATAAGTGGTCTATTCTTTTCACTAGAAATCTCATGTCATCTATTATGATATCTTAGCCCATAACTAAAACATATCTATGAAATTGAGATTCATTCCAAGAATGAACTCAAAGAAACAAACTATCTTGAAGGAAATACCATAGATCCTACAACCTTTGTGAGGATCCTACAACCTTTATAAGATATGAAGAGATCCACCTAGTGTAAGATTGACAGATCACTCCTTTCATAATGACTTTGTGTTACCTAATAATTTACCATGACAATTCCCTGAGATAGATAGAAAGCTTTTAAATTTCACTTACATATAATGGGTAGGTGAGATTCCTTGGAAGAAGACCTTTGTTTTGGTAGGATCGACGTTGAGGTCAACCCATCTGGCCCATGTCGTCAAACCCTTGTAAAATGCAACTAAACGGTCCATGTCTTGATACTGTGTCATCCCATCCTGTATGAAATCCCATCTGCAAATTACACTTTTTTATTTATCCCTTCGAAAGCTCAAAAAAAGCTTTTTGATGTTTGGTTTTTTAATTAATCTTACCCCTGAGAGTTTCCTGTGTGGGTCCACCAATGCCAGGAGTTGAAAACTAGGACGTCCATTCCTAGCCAGGCATTTCCTGCCTGGATGGAGTCTAGTTTAAGCACCCGCCCCACGTCCTCTCTCACTATGTCCACAAGATACGGCGTCCGATATAGGAGCAGTGTTACTCCATACTCCTGTCCGCACACCAACATTTTACTTCATTCATATCCTTTTCTTCTCAATAATGCCATAATAGCTACTATTTCTTCAATCATTAGAGTAAGAGTTGACCATCTAGTTGAATCCAGAATTTCAGGTGTATTTATTTTTTGTAGAAAATAGTAAAATAGAGAGGAATTGACGGATAAGTGATAGTTGAATAACCATTTATTTATAGATGGTTTTTAATAATGGTTGAAACAGTTTACTAATCGTTTGAGGATCGATGTAAGTAATTGTTAAGTTATTAACTACTCGTTTGGAGATTGATGTTGTAGTGATTGAGTGATAAGTTTGACTTTTGTATGAAATTTGGTAGAGGTGTAAGGTGGTATTTGATATGTGATTCAGAGTGATCGTTTTCCACGAAATACAAACAAAGAGTTTTTGAAAGGTGATTGTTTATCACTCTTCTTCTACCAAAAAAAAAAACATAGCTTAAATATTGTTCAACGAAAAATAAAAAAATGTATATCTAAATTACATAAATCTTGACTAATGTATCACACAAAACTTTACTAATATTGACTAATAAAGCATAAAAAATTAAGTCATGTAAAATCCAAAACAAACAATCAAACTACCTATCTGAACTCAGACACAAAATCAAGCGAAACAAAAGACCCAAATTTAAGGACAATGGCATCCAAGTCTTGCTTGAGATAGCCAATAACATCCACAAAATTTTAGTTGATTTCCAGAGTTGATTGTCTATTATATGCTATACATTAAAAAAAAAAAAAAAGAAAAAAAAAAGTCAATGTGTACTTTTAGAAACATAAATTTCAACTATTAGAGCTAAATGTTAAACTATAAAGAGACTATGAGGGAAATAGAAAAAGTTAAAGATTTGATTTAATCTATTGATAACTAATGATAACTATTTCTTTAATAACTAAATACTATAAAGATAAATAATTATTTATGTTATAATAATGAGCACTGAGAAGTATGCATAAATTTGGCCACACGCTAACACATACACAATTAAAAGAGATGCGTATCTAATCAAACAAGGTCTTAACGACTGACATGTGGTTAGTCGACCAAATCATATTTGTTTTAGGAAAATCAATAATTAACAATAACCATCTGAACTTCTGAGAGCACCGCTATCCGCTGCCATCAGCAAGTTTGGGCGAATTTGCCGATGACAGGCTGTAAACGGGCTGGTCGACGCAATACCTGTGACCACCGAAATCGCAACTCTCTTGCGGGCCATGCGTGCTTGAGTAGTCAAATAATTATGATGGTAATAAAAGTAAGCTTTAGAAAAGTTTCTTTTAAATACGAATTTAAACTCTGCTGTATCACAATGAAATGGATCAGAGCATGAAAAATTCTTATCCTTCTATATAATTCTTAAATACTTTTTCATGATTGGAAACCGTTTCTCTCTCTCATAAATGATTTTGCAAGGTCAGCAAATCTACGAGGAGATTTAGGATTGTTTACATAAATGCAACTTACCAATTTTGAGGCCGATTATAATCGATTCAACTAGGGGTATACAACATGATCTATTCCTGAATTAGAGTCATTTTTCTTAA
>JBBMEG010030783.1:0-22356 GCA_037832605.1 Cyclanthera cordifolia
TTTCAGGCCAATGTCTTGAAGTACTTTGCTCTTTTGTGAAGCTTCTAAGGCATTGGTTTGTTTATTTACATAACAGTATTTGCTAGTTTAACCTAAAGTTTTTGTCAACTATTGAACAACCCAATTCATGATAATTGTTCGTGGAGCGACTAAGTCTAAGATTTGAACGGAAAGTAACTACTATTGAATAATAATAATAATTATTATTATTTTGAGATTACAACAATTAAAAATGGGAGTACAATCCCGTAACCTCAACGTCCTTGAACGTGCTTGATGTTGCTGAACTACTACTCATTTGGCGTTGTTTATGAGTAATATCATTTTTGTGCCCGACCGATAACCAAATTAATATTCTCGATTTTTTAATAATTGGGTCCGACCGATATCCAATAAAAAACAAAATTATTGGTTCAGTTTTTTTGTTCCGGTTCAATTTTTTTTCAATAACTTTTTTTGATTTATTTCTAAAAAAAAATGGTCACATTTTCAACTTGATTTTTATTTTTACTATAAAGACTTTTATTTTACAAACAAACAATACTTTCTATTTATATCACAATATTTACTATTTTTTTAGTTCATATTTCATATTCAAATTTGTTTTTCATCAAACTTAAATAACAACGTATGATTTTTTTTTTCCTATTATTGATATATTTGGTTTGATTCTATTTTTTATTGGTCTTCCATCAAAAATCAATATATTTTGATTTTAAAAAAAAATATAAAATCTAATTATTGGATATTGTTCTAAAAAATCAAACCGATTCATTAGTTCAGTTTTTTGATTTTTTTTCTTTGACCCTACCGTTGTTGAATAATTATTATTTCTATGGTTGGCGAATATACATTAGCAATTAGTTAAATTATTATCACATTATACTCATAAAAAGAAAAAAAAATGACATTAACTAAATGTTAGCAAATAAATCTTTATGTTCACATATCATTAAATGAAAAGCAATAAAATATAGAACCTCCAATTGAATTTTGAAAATATAGAATATCTAATTTACTTAAAATTTGAAAATATAGACTAAATATAGAACAAAACAAAATCTGTGATTTTTTCATTTTTCTTTAACAAAAAAAATCCATTAATATAGGCATATCTTAGCCATAAAATTCAAAGTAAATCGATTTAACCAATCACATTTCGCCTACTGTTAAATTTCATTTTTAAATAATATTACTGTAACAAGATATAATCAAAACGGTTTAAAAACAAACAAGAATTGATTTTTTTTTTTTAATTTAAATCTCATGAAATTAAAATGAGAAGTGGCCGTTACCGTTAAGTTAAGCTTATTGGCCATGCGATGATCAAACCTGAAACCGTTCGATAGCTAACTCCGTCAAAGCTAACTTTGGCCGACGCGGCGACTCTTTCCAGAATCTACACGCGCCGACGCGTGTGTTTAAATGTATTATATATATTTATAAGCCTTTGAAGAACCCTTTTCTTCACTCATCTTCTACCTCTCTGCAACTCAGAGTTCTGTTTTCATCTTCTTCTCTCTGCTCTTTGCATTCTTCAAAGCCATGGCTTCTTCCTCTGCCTTTGTCTTCTTCGTTCTCTTCGCTTTAGTTGCCGGTTCCTTGGGCCAGTCTCCAGCCGCCGCACCGGCTTCTTCTCCAACCAAGTCCCCGCCGGTCTCCTCACCAAAATCGGCTCCTTCGCCCTTAGTCGCCACTCCTCCGGCTTCAGCACCTGCTCCGACGGCCGCCACTCCCTCTCCTTCCTCTGCAACTTCACCACCAGCTTCGGCGCCGGCTACTTCTCCGCCTGCTCCACCTACATCTCCATCGGACGCACCAGTGGCAACTCCGGTTCCATCATCTTCGATCTCAACTCCTCCGGCTCAGGCTCCATCGCCGACTTCTACTCCTGGCAATGGCGCTTCCTTGAACAGAATCGCCGTCTCCGGATCTATCATTGCGGCTGTAATTTCCTCCGCTCTACTGATTTAAATGCGATCGTGTCCGTCTTCGTCTTCGCTCTCTTCTGGAGACGCAGATCTTGGGGTTTTCCATT
Organism: Cyclanthera cordifolia; assembly: GCA_037832605.1. Lineage (NCBI taxonomy): Eukaryota > Viridiplantae > Streptophyta > Magnoliopsida > Cucurbitales > Cucurbitaceae > Cyclanthera > Cyclanthera cordifolia. The sequence goes on from JBBMEG010030783.1 coordinate 2,039, forward strand.
ATTGGAATTAGTATTTGCTTTAGTTTTGTCGTTGCTTTAGTTTTCTTAGTATATTTTTTTATTTCACTCTTATTTTTGGTGTACTTAGGAAGAATCGATTAGGTGATGGCTGCTTGATGATTATTGTTATTTATTTTGATTTTTCTTGGATTTATTGTTCTTGAATCGATTTGCTTCACTCTTATCATCATGACCATTGCTAATTAGATCTCGTTTTATCTCTTAATTTTTCGGATCTCTGTTTTTGTGCTTCCTCCGACTAATTTCGGCACATCGAAAAGACGATGGCGGCGTTGCTACGGCGGCGAAGGTACAGAAGTGAACTGTAATTTTTATTTTAAGCTTTCGAATTGATTATAATGGAAGGTGATAATAACGGAGTCGGAAACAGCTGGGGTTTCAATAATGAATAAAGGAACAAATACAAAAGCAAACGGATTGTTGCTGTCGCTTTGTGCGCGGCTACGCTTTTGCCCATGTGCTGTTCAACAGTGTACTTCATTTTTTTCAAAAGATAACGCTAGCTGGATCCCCTTTGGGCCCACAGCTTTTGGGCTCTTGGCCCAATTAGCCCATCTTATTTCCAAACTCATGTATGGGATTTGATTTTCTGATTTTTTTTTAAGGGAAGTAAATTACTTTTTTTTTTTTTTTTAATTAAGCGTAGAGGTTTTCATGTTTTGAGTAAGGTTCTCGAAATGGTAAGTTTTTATAATTATTTTCAATCTATTCGGAGTTGGGAACTAAATTTGATGATACAATGCATCATTTAAAAAATTTCTAAATTCTAAACAATAGTATTTCATTTTCTTCTTACCTTTATTTTTTTGGAAACTTAGCTAAATATTTTTGTTTTTACCTTTAGTATTTGCCTTTTGTTTTTGTGTGACGAGTATTTTTTTTGTTGAATTCATGAGAGAGATCTAAAGTGTATTTAACTAATTTCAACTGGTTTGTTTGAATAAAGTTGAGATTTTTTTATAAGAATTTGTATGTCAACTAAGAAAGACATTGTGGTTCAAAATCATAGTCCAAAATTAATTTAGCGAATAATATTAAATTTAGGGGGCTGAAAGGATAAAATTGTATTGTGTGAAGGGCTGCTTGAAAATAAAAATAAAAATAGTTTGCCTTTCCAACCCATTTGATTCTGTTTTAAACCTAAACTTTATATTGCATGTACTTGCACTCTAATCAATTTTTGTTTTTTTTTTTTTTCAATCGTGCTCGAAATACAGATAGTCAAATATTGATTTTTAAGGACAGTGGAATCGTTATCAACTTTTCATAAAGTAAAAGAGTTTTAATTCCTCACGACTTGCCCCTAATGAGGCAGAGAATCTTCGGTTAGGTGGGGAACAGGACCGGAGACGGTTCCTGCCTAATCGAGATCGGGGATGGAAAATGCATTCATAGTCCTCTTCTCCGATCCCCGTCCCAATTTTTATTTTTATTTTTTTTAAAATTTTATTTTCTTTATATTTATAAAATTACATATTCAAATAAATATTTTTGTTTAAAAGTAAAATATAATTGAAACATGTTAAAAAATTTAATTATTTAAATTTATTATTTTAAAAAAAATAAATCTTAAAAATTCCAGGATCCTCACACGGTGAATTTTGCATGGTGAATTAATTTTGAAACCGAGACGAGAAAGTCAATCTTCTGTGAAATTTAATCGCAAAACTTTAGCTTATCTCAATCAAAATGGCCACGAGATCTATAGTTCGATTCCCCGACAACTCAGAATATGATATATATAACCGCATACGAACATATCTCATATCTCACTCACATTCATAAATTAAACTCAATAAACCAAACCCAACACCAATGAACCTACCAAAATCGTCAAAATGGAAACGTAGAAATTTGGGATACAATACAACCCTGAATTGGGCGAACCTGCTGGAACCTTCTTCGTCGGCGTGGGCGTCGCCGGCGTAGTTCCGTCGCCTGAAGGAGTGTCGCCATCAGGCGACGCCGGAGTAGTGGTGGATGGAGAGGTGGGCGTTCCTGTTCCGGCTGCGGCGACTGTGACGGCGAGTTTCATGCCGCCGTCGCAGTGGCCCATGGAGCTGCAAAGGAAGTAGTGAGTTCCGGCGGTCTTTAAGGTGATGGTGGTGGCGCCTGAACTGTCGGAAGTTATGGAGTTTCCGGCGGAGCATGCTTTGTAGTCACTCGCGGTTACTTCGTCCACTGAATGGCTTCCACCATAGTTGAACACTGTCACCAAATATTTTCAATTACGAAATGTTTAGCTATTATATAAGAATGCACCAAAGCTGTTCGACGTTAATCCCATGAGAAAAAAAGAAAAAAAAAAATCCATCTTTTCTTCTATCTAGAACCACACTATTATCACAATTTAGAAAAGGAAAAAAAAGTAATTCAACCATTTATAAATGTGTCTAACACTCAGTGACATGATCATGCTAAAAATGATTTTGATTTATTTTTTTTGTTAGTTTTGTGTATCAAATTAATATATTGAAAAGATCACTGACGTAGTGATTTGATTGTTTGGTGTTAATCTAATTCAACACCCTTCCTCCAAGTTATACTCAAAAAAAAAAAAAAAATCAAATTAATATCTCGATTTTTAACTCAAAATGATTTTGTCAGTTTTTGATTTGCACAAAGGGGGTTGGGTGTTGATCCCATTGAAAATAAACATAAATGAATATGGCCAAATCAAATGCACAACAAATGTTCGACGTTATTCCCATGAGAAAAAAATAGTGAAATGTAAGCTAACCAAGTTGGTCTCCCGTTACAAAAGTTTTCCCAGACGCCCATGTGCCATAATCAACGCCGAGAGACCAACCGGAAGCATCTCCGACGGTAAATTTGGTGGCCGAGTTCGGGCGGACAATGGAGAGGCCAAGTACGAGGAGGCAAACAAGTCCGGCATGGGCGGTGGCCATTTGAAGGTAATAAATTTAACAAAAATGGTGTGCTTTAGAATAAAGAAAGGATTGAGGATGGAAACAGAGGATTGAAGGCTTTGCATATAAATAATGGGAATGAAAGGGGAGTTGTTAGAAGAAAGGCTCACTAACTTTGGTCTTAATGCAAATAATTTTGGTGGTGTGAGGGATAGCTTAACTCATACTTTTTACCTAATACTTTTGGCAACTGCCTTTCACTTCATGATAATGTTCATTCAAAGAAAGTTTGAAATTAGTCTAGTTGTTTAGGGCAAGGATCAGATGAGGAATAATTCTTTTTACTTATATTTGACTCGTATTATCATTTATTCTATAATTATTATTCGTTCATTTCATAATCACATCATTCACTCTATAATCATTATTCGTTCATTTCATAATCACATTCTCTTCATAAACAATATTAGTTATTTCTACGATTATTCTCTGCCCCTCAAACCCAAGTAATGATTCTATTCAAAAACATTTTGTCTCCTAATTGATAATAATTCTCGGTGTTATCATTTTCTTGTCATCAAATAAAATAAGGGTAAAATATCATTTTGGTTTTTTAACTTTCACCTTTGTTCTATTTGATATTTCAATTTTTAAAAGTCTAATTTTAATCTCAAATCACTTAAGTTACGCTTCTTCCTCCACTCCCTCTCCTCTCTCTCATCAACCCCAAAATCCAATCACCGGTTAAATATTTTCAATTTTTATTAATTTATTCTTTTGATTACAAATTAGGGGAAGGAAACCGTAAAGTCTGTAGATGGCACACGTGAATGTTTTGAAATATTGTTAAATACCATCCTTTTCTTACCTTTCTAAAAGCCATTATTAAAGTATAGGCACGTGGAGATGAAGAGTGATTTGGTTGAACAGTTTTAAAAACAAAGTGATAATAATAATAATAATAATAATAATTAAGCCTTAAATTAGGTGATGAGAATCAAAATTTAGGGTTACCATATCTTGAAGGAAACACTTAATTTGTTGTGTTAAGCTGTTGGAAGACACAGCAAAAAGTAAAAAATGTAGAAAGGCAAAAGAGGGTCAATTCTTGTTGAAATATTGAGTCAATGGAAGGTTGTGTGCAAATGAAGAAATGCATGAAGCTGCCCTTCAATATCTTGTTTGTTCAGACAATCATAGTTTTGCTGCCATTTCTTGTGCTACAAAAGTCTTTGGATTATAATGACCTCTCACTTTTGAGGGGGTATGATTATATTATTTATATAATCAATATGCTTGAAGTCTACTTAACCCATCAAATAATATATATAATTTTATTTTCATATTTGCGAGTGTTCGAGTCATTTTATAATGGCCATATTAACTATTTTCACATGACAATGGAGTAAGGAAATTTTAATTTCTCGTTTCCATTTACCTTACAATTGCCAAAAATTTAGGAAGTGTTCCATACAAGAAGAATGAGAGTGATTATTGAAGAAACAATTTACTCTCTTTTGAGTCTCTAACAATCATTCTCCACATTATCACTATTCATTCTACAAATAATCATCATTCGTTCCTTTCATAATTTTATTCTTCTCTCATTTTCTCGTACTCACAATTTTGGTTTCTGCATAATTATTATTATTTTCGCCTCAAATATTCGTAATCACTATATGTACCTAAATACAAGTAATAATTCTCTTTATAATTATTTAATCGATCCTAAACATATAATTTTTCTTTGTTAATCAATCTCTTTCGTGTTCTTTCTTCAATTCGTATTTTCTCATAATCATTGTGGTCGTGCTCGATCCAAACCCCTTCATGATGGTATATATGATGGTATCTACCAACTAATCCACAGCTAAATAGTTGGAATTAAAATGAGACGGTTCAATTTCAAGGTCTTAGGAGGATGTTTGTTTTGTGGTATTAACAAATTATTGAAAAGAAAATGAGTATTTATAACTTCTCTTCAATTAACAACATCCAAACCATCAATTATAACTATTTAAAAATAATCACTAATTTCTAATCGCACAAAATATTCACTCATTTTGAATCATTCATTTCTAACCATTTGAAATAATCATTCATCTTTAATCTACTTATTTCTAATCACATCAAAACGAGTTAATATATGAAACGAATCTACAAAAACTATCATCCAAATGGATTATTAATTGAAACTCCTCTGTAAATAACCACATCTCAAACGAACTATTATTAAAACTCAAATTTCTAATTATTCAAAATAATCTCTCCCTTATAATTTACTCTACAAATCCGCATCCAAACAACTTTATAGAAAACGAAAGTTACCGCTTTTTTCTATTTGTAATTCAAGAACAAATACTTGAAGAAATTATTCACCAAGTCTTGTTTGAGATATTGTTACTGTTTCAACTAAAAACCTTGCCGACCATTCCTGATTTGACCTGTTTTTATAATTTTCACTGAGATAAAAGACTTGAGAACTAACCAAATTTTGACAATTGAACTCTTAGAAAATGAAGATGTTGATGAACTTCAAACTTTAGTCTGAGAATAGAAATGTAGTTGGTTGTGATTTAAACATTCCACCAAACAAACAATGAGTCTAAAAGTAAAAAAGGATCAAAGTTTGGAGGATTAACTGTTTGAATTATTGTGAAATTGAACAAATTGGTGATCAAATTTGTGCACTGCCATTAATACAACTCCATGTGAGTTGGGACTTTAATGGGTCCCCTTACCTTCAACCCAACCACCCCACTGTCCTTCTCCCAACCCCTACTTTTTGAGTTTTGATGAAACTTTTTGGGTGTTTGTTTATAAAATTGTAGAGTTATTTTTCTGAGTGATGCGAAATAAACAATTATTTTGAGTGATTCTAAAAAAGAAATTACAGTAATAACTTGTTTGGATAAAGTTTTTAAAGAGTGATTATAAAAGTTCATTTATAATAGTTTCATAAATACTCGAAACAAGAACTCGATTGAAATTTTTTTTTTTTCCTTTCTTCTAAAGTTCTCGTGATAATAATTTTGAGTGGGTATGAGAGATTCAATATATTATAAATTTTTAATATTTGTGAGTGGCGAAATTAGCTGCATGTGCTTTATTATTCTAAAAAAATTACAACTCTATGATTGCACTAGATTTGATTATCAACATAACTAATAGATAATTAATTATTGGTTAAATCTTACCTAAGTCATCACCCTGAAATAAATTCATAATATCTAAATATTTCAAATGTTTTTGGGACAAGTTGTTATAAATAATGAATTATTATAACAAAAAGGTGGCATGTTATTATAATAAAATTAATTATAACATAACTACCTACATTTTTTTTATTGAGGTTAGAATATTGAAATATGAGGATTTAAATCCGTGACCTATTGGTCATCAAATCTACATTAATGTTGCTGAGCATTTTTATTGGCAACATAAGTACCTAGTTATTACAGTTGGAATGAAAAGTAATGAGATAACTCGCCAATTATTATAATTGGTGGCGTAAACACATGTCATAGTTATTATATCCTTATCTAACTCACCTTTAAACAGAACTTAATTCCTTTATGATTTTGAATGTCATTATTTGAACATTTGATTGAAATAAATTATTATTTAGTTCACTTGTGAGTATTTAACTTAAAAGACCTTAAAAAAAAAAAGTTTCAATCAGTGTTAACATATCAGTTGCTCAAGTTGATTACTTTATAAAAGTTAGTTTATATGATTAGTTAGTTAGCTAGACCGGATGGTTAGATTACTAAACTAATTGTATTCTCTAATCACACATACTCTGTACTAAATCCTTTCATATATATATAATAAAGGAAATAAGAGGGACGACTAAGTTTTTCAACTCAGTATTGATATTGCATCAAAGCAAATATAAGCTCATTTCGCTTCAAGACTCACTTGTAGGCCCTTCTTTGTTACTTCATTTCTTTCTCTTTTCTCAAATGGCGAATGAAGAAGAAAATGTTCCCACGGATGCTACTCATGGTCTTGATTCTGCCTTTAATCCCTATCACATGAATTCAAATCATACCGCTTCTTTTATGTCGGTATCACAGTCGCTTATCAGAGCAGAAAGCTTCAATTCGTGGAAAAAGGCGATACGATCGCACTATCGAGCAAGAACAAAGAAGGTTTCCTAACTGAAAGTATAGAAAAACATAAAGATCTGAAGCTTGCGATTGCTTGGAAATGCAACAATGACACTATAACTTCCTGGATAATCAATTATGTTTCTAAGAATATTGCAGCTAGTATCATCTACACGACTCAGTGAAGGAAATTTGAGATGAGGTGATAGAGACATACAAAGAGAACAATGCCCAAGAATATATCAATTGAGGAAAGAATTAATCACTACTGTTCAAGGAAGCTCTTCTGTAATTGAATGTTATACGAAAATGAAGACCATTTGGCAAGAACTCTGTGAATTCAGGCCCGATGTTGAATGTAAGTGTGAAGCCAAGAAGGCACTACATGGAGTATCTTCAATCTAAATTACCATGTTGTTTTTAATGGGCTTAATTGATTCTTTTGCGGTTATAAGAGCACAGATCTTATTAATAATGGAGCCATTACCTACGGTCAATAAGGTTTTTTCATTAGTTGTGCAAGAAGAGCGACAACGAACAACTGGTCAAGCGCTATATTAGATCGAACCAATGGCACTTGCCGTCTTAGAACAACCTAAAAGAGAGTCTGGTCAAAATTATGGAAGGAGAGATAGGCTTTATTGCACACATTGCAATCGCATTAGTCACACGATCGAGAAATGTTTCAAAATCCATGGTTATCCTTCGGGCTACAGATCAAAGAATGATGCTCAAACATCAACTAATTTAGTGATTTCACATGTAGTGTCTCAATCATCCTCGATGAATCCAATCAGTAATCGGAATGCTTCACAATGTGCCAGCTAGAGAGTTTCTGAACTAACATATTTATTTGACTAAAGAAGAGACAATAGGAGTAGTAACACATGTTATAGGTATTTCCTCTTCATCATCCTTTGAAAATTTACAACCTAAAAATTGAGTTATTGACTCAGGAGCGTCTAAACAAATATTGCCATATAAAAGAATTGTTTAACAGCCCATGAAAGATTGAGAGAGTCTCAATAGTCTTGCCTAATGCACACAAAGTTCATGTTACTTATATTGCCGATTTTTTCTTAAGCGAAGGACTAGTTATATCTGATGTGCTCTCCATCTTTGATTTTTTTTTTTCTTTAATTTGATCTCTGTTAGTTGCCTTTTGAAATCTGGCATAAAATTTACTGCTGAAAGCTGTTTTCTCCAAGACATAATGAGTATGAAGATGATTGGCAGGGGTAGCTGTGTGAAAATGACCTACATTTGCTTGATAAAGATGGTCATGTTTTTGCTTGTACTGTTAATGTTGAAACATGGCATAATAGATTAGGTCATTTGTCTACTAGGCGCTTAAATTCAATGAAGAATGTATTGCATTTTCCAAAAGTTCATGATATGCATTGTCCTGATGTCCTCGGGAAACAAAGGAGATTGAGTTTCCCTTTTAATAAAAAAGTTGCTGATAGTATTTTCGATTGTACATTGTGATATTTGGGGATATTTCAAGGAACCTACACATGTTGGATATAAATATTTATGTACAATAGTTGATGCTTGTTCAAGATATACATGAGTGTATTTGTTGCGTGCAAAATCTGATGTTTTGACTATTATACCAAGGTTTGTAAAGCTTGTACAAACCCAATTTTCGAAGACCATTAAGGCCTTTAGGTCGAATAATGCACCAGAACTTTGATTTGTTGATTTTTTTTTGCTAGTACTGGTACTCAGCACCAGTTCTCATGTGTAGAAAGACCGCAACAAAATTCTATAGTTGAGCGAAAACACCAGCACCTACTCAGTGTTGCACGTGCTCTATATTTCCAATACAATATTCCCATTTGTTTTTTGGGAGAGTGTGTTCTCATTGCCATCTATCTCATTAATAGAGTACCTATGCTTTTACTAAACAACTAAACTTCATATTTCATTATGCATAAAGAAGAACCAATTTACACCGACTTAAAGGACCTTTGGATGCTTATGCTACATGTCTACCCTTCATGTGAATAGATCAAAGTTTGATTCGAGAGCTTCATAATGCATTTTTATTGGTTATCCACCTAGAATGAAGGACTATAAGGTTTATTACCTGCAAAAACATCAAATTTTTGTTTCCAGAGATGTCTTGTTTATTGAAAACTCTTTCCCATGTAAGAACAAGCCAGTTCTTAAGAATTTTGATCCTCAACTTGACATTTTCCTGAGTTTGTATTGCCTCGATTATCACAAAGTGATGTTTGCAGTTTTCCAAACCAGGATGTTCAAACCAACAACATAACAACCCTTCCCAATAACATTATATCTTAGTTGGTTAATGATATTATTACCTCTCCATCTTTAAACAATGAAGGGGAATTTATAACCTCACAAGATGTCGAAATGAAGATCGAAATGTTGGTAATGATATTTCTGTGTCTCCTTTGAATAATGTGAAATCTGAGGTAGCTATTATCAATCACCCTCAGACCATTGATGAACCATCTACTGACTTACCAAAAGTTTGATGATGCAACCTGAAGAACCCCCCTCTCAGAAGATCTACTCGTGTTCATCAACTTCTGAGCTTTTTGGTTGACTATCACTCTAATATGCTTCATGCTATTGGATTGAAGTCTACAATTTCTCATCCTATTCATGCCTTTTTGCCTATGAAAAACTGACAGCAGGAACATGTGAGTTTATTTTAAATACATCCAGTGTTTTTGAACCTTTATATTTTCATAAGGCAATAAAGTATCCCCATTGGTAAAATGCAATGGATAAAGAAATTCAAGCAATGGAACGAACCAATATTGGTCGTTGGTTCTCTTACCACTTGGTTCTCGACCTATAGGGGTCAAATGTGTATATAAGTTAATACAAGGTTGATGGCACAGTTGATCGCTATAAGAATAGATTGGTAGTAAAAAGGTATAACAACTTGAATGTGTCGATTACGTGGACACTTTTTTGCCAGTTGCTAAGGTCGTTAAGTAAAACTTCTCCTTGCTCTTAGTGCTTCATACAAATGGATTATAAATCAATTAGACATTGCAAATGATTTCTTAAATGACCACTCCCATGAGATACTATTCTATAGTTAATCACAATTTGAAATCTTTGATATGTCGTCTACATAAATTTATCTATGGTCTCAAATAAGGGTCGAGGCAATGGTTCTCAAAGTTCTCAAATGTTCGGTTAGCTAATGTTTTTTCCGAATCAAAATCTGACTACTCCCTGTTCACAAAAGAAAGTAGAGAGAGTTTTGTTGCTCTACTCGTATGCGTTGATGACATCCTTATAATTGGTCCCAACAAAATTTTTATTGAACAAGTTAAGACATGCTTTAGATCCATTTACTTGTTGAAGATCTAGGTCCAGCTAAATACTTCTTAGGACTATAACTCTATAGATCTTCACATGGAATTTTTCTTTCTCAACGTAAATACTGCCTTCAGATTCTTAAAGATTATGGTAGGCTTGGTGCAAAACCAGCTCCACGACCTATGCAACAGAATCTCAATTTAACTGCAATAGTAGGACGACCACTATCTTTAGAAGAAGCTCAAATTTATAGACGTCTAATTGGGAGTCTGTTGTACCTTCTTATATCTCGGCTAGATATTTGTTTCCCATTACACAATTTGAGCCAATACATTTCTTCACCTCATTCAAATCACCTAAACGCTGCTTTATATCTGCTTAGATAATTGAAACCAACTGTTGGTCAAGGTATACTGTTTCATGCCAATATCTTCTAGTTGAAGAGCTTTGTAGACTCCGACTAGGGAGCTTGCCCGGACTCACGCAAGTCATTTTCTGGTTATTGTGGTGATACATTGCTCTCATGGAAATAAAAAAAACAGGCAACCATATCACGTTTATCAGCATAAGCTAAATATCGAGCTTTGGCCACTCTTATAAGTGAACTGATCTGCAAGTGTAAACCACTGCTCTAGCTCATGTCTATTGTGACAATCTTGTTGCTATCTCTATAGCTTCTAACCCAACATTTCATGAACGAATGAAGTACATTGAAATTGACTGCCATTTCGTTTAAGAGAAGATTGACAAAGGTGATGTCAAACTCTTCCCTATTCGCACCACATCACAATTAGCTGATATATCCATGAAGCAACTGTCAGCTAGTACAATTCGGACTTTCTTGTTCAAGATGGGAATTCTCGACTTGTTCCAATATCCATCTTGAGGGGAGATATCGGTGTTAACATAACAGCTACTCTAGTTGATTACTTTGTAATAGTTAGTTAATATTGTTAGGGGTTGTGCCCTAAAGACCTAGTGGTTTATATATTTAATTAGAACGAGCATTTAATGTTAGACATTTAATGTTATTTCAGTAATTAATAAAAGTTATTATTTCTTTATATAAATTTGTGTATTTAATATTCAAACGTCATTCAACCTTATCACATTAATTGGATTAATGTCGATAAACCCTTAGTTATTTATATGAACACTTGGACAAGTATGTAGGACATACGAGTGGATCTAGTTCCAAGCTTATAACCTAAATTGTCTACAGTATATAGACTACGGCTAGGGTGTATAAGTCCTAGTAACACTGTGGGTGCGGCCCGCTTTGCATAGTTGCAGACAATATGATCCTAGTTGTTCATGTGAATGGGGGCGCCTATGAAAAAAGGAGTTTTTGCATATGACTGGACTATAAGTTTTATGATCGAGCTAGTAATTCTGTTATAGGCTCATATCAACTACTTCGCTAAGGATGATTGTATATCGATGTGATCTTAATCGTGAGTTGGTTGTGAACTCCTGCTTTATGAATGCGTCCTTTGATGTGCATGGGTGAGACCAGTCAAACAACACTAGATCAATAAGCCTCCCACATTGGAAATTGTCGTAGTGAGTGACAGGGAACACAACGTCACAAGAAGAATTTCACGCATTCCCTAATATTGTGGAAGATGTAGAGTTGTTCCCTTAAGAACTAATTCTAGGACTTGAACAAAGGGTACTCGCCTCTCATTGGCCCGATAGAATACTGATTTATAGTATGACTATAAACAGCTTATTCATTAAATGAATCAGTGGTGCTTAAGGAGAAAAATGTATTCATAGGGTTAAAACAGATTTCTTGTCCCAACTGTGAATTACGAACAAGCTCGTGAAGGATCATATGATAGATGAGCGATTATATGCGTGGACGTTAACTTGTCTTATAGTGCGAGAGAGTTCAGCACAAGCCTTTAGTGGAATAAGCCGGATGTTAACGAGCAAGGATTCGATCTCAAATCGTTGTAACTTCCAATCTATAGGTCCATCGGTCCCCGGACTAGCTCACTGTTTCATAAGATAATGAATTTAAAGAGTTCAATTCACAAATTAATTATGTTGAACTTAATTAATAGGAGTGTTAAGTTTAATGGATAAACTTAACTAATCAATATGTTGGATACATTAATTCAATATTTTGGATAGATATTAATAAGAAGAAATTAATTTATTGGATAATTATTAAGAGAACTCAGCTAATAATATGTTGGACATATTAAAGTTTAAATATTTATTGGATAATTTATTTAAAGCAGAATTATAATAAATATGTTAGACATATTTATTTAATAATTATTTGATAATTATTAAATTGAGAATATTAATTAAATATGTTGGACATATTAATTGAAATAATAATTATTATATAATACTATTTGTAGAAAAATTAATATATTTGATATATTAGTTGTAGAGATTTATTTATTATAATATATTGGATATATTATGGAATTGAGATTTATTGAATAAATAACAATTATTAATAAATAAAACTAATTATAAATTAAGATGGAAAAATCTTTGATTTTTCCTAATATAATTTTTTATTGAATATTAAAAATTATTATATTTTCTTAATTTAAGGATTTACTTTTCTACAATAAATATGAGGTCTGGAAGGATTCATTCTCATCCCACTCAATTTAGAATAACATAATTCTCAAATAGAGAAACCTCTATGAAATTGAATACTTTTTGTTATTCACACGCTTCTACCGCGATTAAATGTATCCTCCTACCCTACAATTCCCAACAAATATGATTAGTTAGTTCGTTAGACCGGTTAGATTACCAAATTAATTATATTCTCTAACCACACATACTCCGTGTGAACACCCCTACTACACATCTTCACTGTATCAACCATGTCTTCCTGCCGTAACCAAAATTTCAGAGCAATTTTTAAGTTTAGCCGTTAAGTTTGTATTAATCATTACTTTGAAGGTGTACTTGCAACTCATTTCTACACAAAGCAACAACCATCATAAGTTAAAAACCAAAACCAAAAAGAATACGAGTTCAATTTGCGGTGACCAATAATTAATTGTCTATCAGTTTTCTTGAAATCCTAACATGGTAACGATAAGGTAGGTCATCTTAGTTTTCTTGACATCCAAACAGTGTAACAATTTGGTAGGTGTGCTCATATATTGACCGAGATACTCTCTAATGAAAAGAAAAATTTTTAAAAAAAATCCTGCTACGCCTTCAAAACTAAACGAAGCCTATCTGGCAGAAAACTTTAACATCAATCAACATTTCTGTATATTTAAATGAAAAACATTCATTCCCTTTAAGATTTCACGATGAACCTTCTAAGCAACAGAATGCACATACAAGGTAAAGACCACCTGCTTTCATTTAGTCCAATAATTGGAAGAGAGTAGTTAGGAGAGTATTCACACAACCAAATCTGGCATCATTAGCACACAGTATACAACTAAAACCAAAAGGAAAACAGAACATTTTTAAGCAAAGTATTAGTCAAAGTTCAGGAATTATATAGAGGTTTTGGTACAAAAAGTATTCTTTTTTCGTAATAAAGAGTGTTTAAACCAACTTGCACGTACCTTGACTAATTTTATTGACAAGAAACATCGACACCATGAATAGAACTCATCTTCTCTAAATTCTGCAATCCATGGTGGTTGTTTGAGTAATAAGAATACATGAAAGATCAGAGAAATGCAAAAAAAAAAGAAATAACTTCGACCAGTATGTCGCCTTAAAGAAGAGAAGAACAGAGAGACAGTGAAGTAATATAAAGAATTCATGAAGTCCTAAAGAACAAGGTTAAAGGTTAAACTTACCAAAGCCTTCAACAATAATAAGCAATGAGAATGACATCGGATATGCAATTTTAGTACTCATAAAAGAAAAAAGCAAACTGTGCAGACTGTGTTTTAATGTTCTTGATAAAGTACAGTACTGCAATTATGAGATGTAGTACACATATATGTGAATGTAAGTACAATACTGCAACCATGCAATATAGTAGGCATGAACAAAAATATATATTGGAAATGCATTATCCCACCAATTCTAATTCTATATAATGCAAATAAGCAAAGATTAAATTGGACCTGCTAAAATTAGGCGGAATCAAACATGTCAATTTGCTTTTTATGATCTCTATGGTGATAAAGCATTAGCAGCACGGCCACAAGATTCATAGTCAATTAATTGATGATAAAGCAAGGAAAAGAAGCTGTATTTCAAGAATAGTCAAATAAATGCAACAAAAGATTAAAAGATTAAAGTTCAGACAAAAAACAAAAGGCACACACCAACTATCAGATTTACCAACTGGCTAACTTGAGAAACACTTTATTCAAACAAATAACTTAATACCTGTATGTCGGTATTCATCATTGTTCTTTATGAAATAGAAGAATGAATCTTCAAAATGAAGAAAGGGAGATCAAAATAAGCTAAATTTAAGTGCTGATCATATTCTAATTTCTAGGGGTGTACATGGGTTGGGTTGGGTAGGGATTGAGAAGAATTATAGCACCAACCCAATTTACCAACTCATCCAATCCTATTTTTGAAAGCAACCCAACCCAACCCTTATATTGTCAGGTTGGGTTGGGTTAGACCATTGAGTTATTATGCTCTTAAAATATAGAATAAATATTTGTTGTTTCAAAGAATGTTTCATTGAGGTGGTAAAGTTTAAATCTTACATAATATACTTGTCAAACAAGAAAAAAAGCAACATAATAGAACAAGTTGTATAAATACATCCTATTGCTAATGAACAAGTTATAAATCAACATAATATTTCATTTAATGATATAACTTCTTTTTTTTTTAAATGAAATTCGGGTTGGGTCCGGGTTGAACCCAACCCACAACTCCATAACCCGCGAACCAACCCGAAAACCCAAGTTTTCTAAAAAATTAACCCAACTCAAATTGAAAAAAAGCACAACACAACCCAACCCTTACAGTTTGGGTTGGGTAATCCGGGTAGCTCGGGGTACCAATTTTTTTGTACACTCCTAGTAATTTCATACCTCTAAAGAAATTGTTTCTTATCCCATAAAAAAAAATATGAAGATAATAACCGTCTATTGATGAACCGTTTGTTTTCAACATGATGGTGAAATATCTCTAATGCTTTTAATTTCAAATGGTGCTACTCCTCAAATAGACAAGACTCATTATCCAATTGCTTCGGGAAACATTTCAAAGTAAAGAAAAATACCATAACTCCCACTCTCAGATTGAACTTTACATTAGCTACTTTTTTTAGAGACATGAATTGAAGGAAATAGCAAGACCTGCAATGCTAAATCTATGAATATTATGGATTTTGTTGAATTATGTAAATCACCAATCAACCTATGACAGAAATTTGAACTCATGATCTCCTCCTCTGCTACCATGTTGAATTATGTAAATTACCAATCAACCTAAAAGCTTAAACTGATAGGTTGGAATAAATTTAATTATATCGACTAACATTTTATGATATAGTTCTTTTTCAGTAGCAAGGAATTCTCTTAATACAACACTTTTTCCAATATTTTTTATATTTATGAGAGTCTAGGCTTGCTTATGCGCATTTCAACTATTATTATAGGACAATCACCTGACCTTATGGGTACCACATTTGGTTGACAAAGAATCTCTACAGAAATTAATTCCTAAGTAGGTGACCAAAATTGAACCTATAACCTCTTGGTTCCACAAGGTCATCTTGATCACTAGGCTAATCCATGATGTTCATTCTCCTTTTCCAATTAAAATGATAGTGCTTTTTTGTAATACCCTTTGAGTCAAAGCTGAAGAATTTATTATCTACTCACCATATTTTGATAGGAACCAACTACAGTGAAATATAAAGTTAAGAAAACTTACTAGATAGCTTAGAGGAACTTGGATCTCCCTCTTGAACACTACTACTCAAATCCTAAGCAACTACTCAATTAATGCCTACTTCCTCCCCTCTTCCACTTCTCTAATTATAACTGCAATACTCTGATCAACTCCCAACTAATTACCCACATACACTTATAATATACCTATTTAAAATTCAATCAACGTCTTAAAATTCAATCAACGTCTTTACCTCTTTCGATAATGGAAATTTTCTCATCGAATATATGTGTATGTGTATGTGCATCCATAAAACCCAAGTGATTCTTCAAATAGAAATAGGAAGAAAACGTAAAATTAACATCTTAAATCAATCAAGGGTGATGAAACTTAAACCAATAGACAAAAGGAAAAATAAATGAGGACACTAATAAATGGTCTAATATACACTCGTTAGTCCAAATGGATTTACAGTACTGTGTGCTTTTTGTTGGGGTATCCAACTTTTAGTCCTTTAAACATAAGAGGTCGGAGATTTATAGGTAAAAGAAAAGAAAAGTAATGTGTTCCTCAATTGAATAACTAGATAGCATTAAAGGAAGAAAAAAAAAACAAAAACAAAAAGAAAGGTTGATGAAACCTCCTTCGTTAACCCACTGAGATGATTCTGTGTATTAAACTTCAGCACCAGCACTAGCTATAGCTAGCTCCTCCACACCATCTGTAACTTCAGACTGTGATTTTTCTTCTGGAAGTTTCACAAATTGCTTACTACGTGCAACACGAAGTGCTCTCCCCATGAAAATCTGAACTTCAACAGAAGAAGCACCATAAGAATGCTAATATTTACAAATTTTTTTTTTTTTTTGTAAATGCATGAGTGTTTGAACCAGTCTATACACACCTCGACTATTCTCACACAGTTTATGTTTTATTGTCAAGATATCTAAGTAGCCTAAGGAAACTATTTCCTATGCAGATGCCACCATGAGTTGAACATGAAACATTTAAGCAATTTATGATTTAGAAGACCCTTATTTGACCGATAGACTAACCCATGTCATAATGGTTACATTTAGTGATTCTACTTCATTACAAATATAAGTTATAGCAATATTGAAATTACCTTTCCTTGGAACTCAGAAATAGCTGCTTCGGCATCCTTCTTGCTTTTGAAGGCAACAAAACCATACCCAGAAGGCCTTCTCGGATTCTCATTAAAAACAATTTGTGCAGAAACTACATTACCACTCCCAGAATCAAAGAACTCCTTGAGTTCCTTTCCTCTTGCTTCAAATGATAAATTTGCCACAAACAAATTAAAAGTAGCCGGTTTTGGTTTGACAATAGGGGCAGGTTTCTCTTTTTTGACCTTAGCATAATTGAGCCTTAGAGTACGACCCTCATATTCCTGCATTTATGTGAACTGTATCATCAAAAAAACCCAGCAAAAGTTCAAAATGCTTCAATCCAAAGTAACAATGAAAATTTTGAGTCAGCAACTGGTTCCCTTGTAATAATATATTCAAAAAGTAGCAAGAGAGGAAGCAACTGCAACACATAGAACATGAGCAGCGGAGCAGGATTTTTTTTTTCTTTGGATAAGAAATGAAAACATCTTCATTAATAAAATGAAAGTGTTTAAACCCAAATTTTGTGGGAAACAAAGGGGGAGGGCTAGTGTGTCGACATTGAAATCAACATAGCCATGAGTTATCTTATAATTAAGCTTGCAGAACCTTATTCATATGCCGTAAAACCCCTTCTGTCGGATATAACAAGAGAGAGAATAAGTATAGACGCTGAAGGCTCTTGTCAATGGGGGGAATGTGTGAAGCTTGCGCGATCTATAACTCAAGGAAGAGACACCAAAATCGAGATTTAACACCCGAGAAAAGTAACACCGAGAAGACCTCAAAAGGCCTTCAGATGATTGATGATTCTAAACTTAGCTTTTTTATAATTAAGAGTGTCTCAACATGCACTTTGACTATTTTCATGAGCTTTCCTAGTCATGCAACATTCTTTTGGAAGGAAATTAATTCTTAAGAAAGTGACTACCATATATTGAATTCAACAACTCTTAGTTCCCAAGGAGGTTTATTTTACACGGTTTTTCTGTTTCATCAGTTTTTTTAATCACACACACACAAGCAAAACCATTGCTCAAGACAAGCGAAATGAAGAGCTAAAACGACTATTCTTCCATGATGGTTGACATTGATTTAAACTTCAATTACAAAACATAAAATTATAAGCCAAAAGAAAAGTAGTATAATTGAGATAAACAACAGTCTGCTTACATACGATTCGAGATCATTAAGTGCTGAAAGAGCCTCCTCAGGTGATCCCATCGTTACAAACGCCAAGCCCCTGTTTCTAGTTTTGTTATACATAGAAAGCTGAAAGAAAGTGGAAAATCGTCAATTCGAAATAAACCAAAACCTTCAAAACAAAAATAGCCAGAGAAACGTTCTTTCACAGAAATAAACAGGGACATACCTCCACGTCAAGAACAGTACCATATTTCTCAAACAGAGAACGAATGTCCTCAGGTGTAGAATCCCAAGGCACGTTCTGCGCAAGCAATCTGGTTTGAGAAAACTCCTGAGTATCAGAAGGAGAGCTCGCTAGGGCTTCGTCTTGGGAGGTTGAGGCGAGCAGGAAAATCAACCTGCTGGGTTTTTTAGCTCTATGGGTGAGGGAAGTAGAAAGAAATGAGGAAGAAGAGCGAGAAAGAGAGAGATTGATGTCGCCATTGATAGAATAAGATTGATTTTGCAGACATGAGACATGGGCGAGAAAGATCGGATGGTGCTGTTTGGAGCGGATGAATGAAGAAGATGAAGAACAAGGAAGACGAACCAGAGCCATTGCTGAGGAATTCACCGCGCTCTGTTCAGTTTCTTGTTTGAAAGCTACGCAGAGCTACGCCATGGATTTGGATAAGAAGCTCGCCACAGGTTGAAAACGTCGACGTTTTGGCTGGGATATTTCTAGCGAATTCAGCTTAAGCCCTGTATTAATTTAGTGCAATGACCCGACCCAACACCGAGTCAAGTTTGCGCCTTTACCTCTTGTGCATGAATTAAATAATACTATCTTTACAGATACATGCTAAAATATCTCTTGCCGAATCTATCGATCAAAACACGTTTGACCTAATCGTAGCTCGTGCTCTATATCTCAGCCCCCTTAAGAACCTTTAACTCGGAATAACTTTGCGGTTCCCTTTGGAATGCTAGCTTGGTTACTCATAATCGGTTCCCTCTGAAACTGTTAAACTTGAATAGACATGACTGGTTCTCCTAGAACATCTAAACAGAAATAACAATCACGGCCCTCTCTTGGGATGACCAAAATAACTAAATACGTTAAGTTCAAAACAATCAAGTTGGAACTATTTTAGTAAACATCCAAACTTCCTTAGACTAATCCTGAAACTCATGTTGTAACTATGTAACTATATCATACTGAGCATCCTAAAACTCTAGAATCATTCATATCATACTTTTATCGATCTTAAGCATGCTGAATCTATCTCGGTTATACATAATCAGCAACATAGAACACTATCAGTCTCAGAAACCAATTATTCATAGCAAACATGTTAAACAATGCCTAACTAATTATAAATATGTTCCTGATTAACCACATTGATCACACACTAGGGAAAAAATCATTTTACCTTGGCCGAAAACAGCTCGAAACAGTCCTTGGAACTCGAAATTGGAATCCCCTAAAAGATCTCTATCTAAAAGTGGCCATATAGGTCAAATGAGTGAGAATTAGGACATAAAAACTCCAAAACCAGACTCGTGACACGGGATTTTCCGTAGGGGTGAAGTTCGGAAAATTTCCAGTCGCCGGAGACGGCAGCGAGTAAAATTCAGCGGTAAAGGCTCACCGACGCGTGAGGAAGGGCGAAATTGCAGGTTCCGGCGCATCTCAGCAAGCTCAGGAGGCACTGCTGCTTCGAGAACGGCAGCCTAATCTGACGTTACGTCTGACGCGGGCGGTCCACTAATGGCGTAACGAGTGGCGGCAAGGCAGAGGCGAAGCAGGCGGTGGCTCGCGATTGGTCGCAGGAGCGATGAATGCTGGTTGGTCGACAGTGTCACGATCCAACTTCGTTGTCGTTGCAAAGCGGTCGTGAGGCACTTGCTCTAACCCGGCGAGCAAGTCAGCC